>CAJNOQ010001590.1:0-30087 GCA_905250885.1 Didymodactylos carnosus | reverse complement strand
ACGTAGTGAATGCGTAGTTTAGTGTTTGTGCGAAACTAAAACGGCTCGTCCCGATGAGTTGGAATTTTTACCTTAACTTAGTAGTAGTACAAAAACATTTTCTGTCAGTGGCACGTGAAAAAGATAATGAAAAATAATAATTATTTATCAAGAAAAAAAAACTAGTGAACTATTCTTCTACTGACTTTTCTGACTAACGGGTGTTCCGTAAAGAATGGGTATTTTGTAATTCCCCCTAATAGACTGTTTGGTGGCTTTTAAAGTAATTTAAGTAAAGTAATTTATATCGAAGGAAGAAGCTAGAAAGTGTTTATTCTATCATCAATTTATTGTATAATAAGCGTCAAAAGATTAGTCTGCAATGGACATCTATGATTAAGCAAGGGACTAAACCACGATCGGGAAAAAAGTAAAGGAGTAAAAGGAGAATATTCTATAATCCTTAGTACTAACATCGGTTAGGAAAAAACGCGTCAGAATACATGTTATGGTCTTAGGATATGTCCTAAGAAAACGTAATATTTTGATGTAGGTTGATTTTATATTAAGAAAAGAATTTGTTTTGTAAGAAGTTACCTGTTTTATTGTTTTGAATTTGTTGATAAAAGAAGAGTTTGTTAGCAATGTATAGACATATGTCACGTTGTCATATGTTTTGTTATGTACTTCATGTACTTGCACAGAAAGATAAAGGAATTAAACAAAAGAAAAGTTTGTTATAAGAAGAAATAGAAAGATAGATAAAAATTTGGTTATATGTATGTGGTGAAATCTGTTTCGTCATACTTGTACAATAATTTTATTGTTAACATCTTATGTACTTGTAAAGTTACTCGTGATAACTTATGTTTAATATTTTTAAAAAAATTATTAAACGCTTCGTTCTGAAATTACAGAAATTCAGCATATGCAAGAATTTTTTTAACAGGAATTTCACGTGCCATTGACAGAAAATGTTTTTGTACTACTACTAAGTTAAGGTAAAAATTCCAACTCATCGGGACGAGCCGTTTTAGTTTCGCACAAACACTAAACTACGTATTCACTACGTTATAATTGGTTTATTGAGTTTGTCCATTGTTTTGCAATAAGACTGGTCTAACCAGCAATTGGTTTTTCTTTTCTTTTTCGTTCTGTTACTTCCAGGGTTGTTTCTTGCTAGCCGGAATTTTGCAAAAGGCTAGACGTCAAATCAAAAACTATGCAAACTGACGGAGTGATTGAGGAATTACAAAATACCCATTCTTTATGGCACATCCATTAGTCAAAAAAGTCAGTAGAAGAATAGTTCACTAGTTTTTATTATTTCTTGATAAATGATTATTATTTTTCATTATCTATTTTGTTCTTGATACTATGTTCAATTTTTCTTAATGCATCAAATATAATACACATATCTCCTTTTAAATCGCTAATGATTTGTGCTACTTGTTGAGTATTACTCACAACTTCGATACTTTGATTATATGGATTATATCGGACTGCAAATGGACGTTTGATCGATGAAGCAAATTCTCTATGAAAACAAAGAAAAAAGAATTAATAATTCTGTTATTGTTCAACATGATATTTTACCTGATTTGATCTTTTGCTTCGACAAAACTTGCGGAAACAAAATATTGTTCTTGATAGGTTGTAATCAAACACTCTTGACGACATACAATATCTGGATCGAACGGTAGCTTTTTTGCTTTATCACTAACGGCATGCTAAAAATATTAAATGATAATTATTTGTTCTTCTTATTATATAACGGGTGGGCCAGAATAAATGGCTACTTCAGTATTTTCTCAGACTCAGCGTTCAATTCTCTATAAAATCATATACAAATAGGTGTCATGGAGGTAAAAGCAAGAAAGGTATCGTAGTAATACTACGAACATGCAACATCAACAACTTTTACATTTCTATTCAAATTGATTTTCGTTTCTTTCTGCTATACTAGTAATACACTGTTCAAAAGCTTCAGAATACCATTTATGGTACAATCATGTGCGTTCTATCTGATGGAACATAGGAAAGAACACTTCAACTAAAAATATTGATACATAATCCAGTTTTTTGGGCAACTGGTTCCAATCTGGTATATTTGGGTTTTCTGCTTCAACCTAGTCGACATAAATGTAATTTATTCGAAATTAAAGCAGACTTGTACAGTATAACTCAGTAAAATAACCTTGTAATAATCTTTGACTGAATTACATAAGTTTTTCAAGAACATGAAAAATTACGGTAAAAAAAGCGTTTTCTGAAAATTTGAAAAAAGTAACGCTTATTTTTATACTATAGATTTTTGTTGTAAAAATTCCTCAACATGCGAGTAAGATAGAGCTTTTTAAGCTCTACAAACTGGATGGTTTAATTTATTCATATAGACCACTATGAGAACATATAAATACAAGAAGCTGTATTTTGTGCTTGAAAGTTGTTGACATTGCATGTTCGCAGTATTACTACGATACCTTTTTTGCTTTTACCTCCATGACACCCATTTGTATATGATTTCGTAGAGAACTGAAAGCTAAACTTTTTGAAGAAAAAAAATTCAGTCAGAAAGTATGAAAACTGAAACAGATATTGAGAAAATACTGAGGCAGCCATATATTCTGGTTCACCCGTTATAATCATTAAATACCTGCAATTCAGAGCATGAGGATAATAAACCCGCACCATAAGCGCGCAATTCTCCATTTTGACGACATAATCCGAATTCAATTGTAAAGAAATAGCACTACAATAATATCATTACATTTAACAACGTTGAAAAATCAAAAAAAATGTAGAAATTTTACTGTTGCGAGTCTGTTAATATCTTCTTCTGATGCTCCAATAGCGGCTAATCCAATTTCATGCGAGAATTGAGCAAAATTCCGATCTGCCAACAGTGGAATATGTCCTAGTAATTCATGACAACAATCACTAAACACATAAAAATTGGACAATTTTTATCAATTATTAATAAGAATTATTTACGGTTCTGGCGTATAGAATGGATTGGTTGAATGACGAATATATTGAGTACAATGAAAAACGCGAAATGCTAAACCGTATAGGAAATCTCTTGGTGATAAGTAACCTGCAACCGGTCGTAACGTAAAGCCTGTACGTTCTCGTAAAAAACGAGAAACATCTTCCAATTGTGGAATGTTGTCTTCACTATAAAATATCAAAATAAATTAGTAGATTGTTGAAGTTACTAAACCAAGTACGAGACATACCGATAACCACATTTTTCTCTTAGTAATGGCCAGTTTGCTAAGTACTCGTTGCAAGCATATGTCGGATATAAACGATTTAATGTTGTATAAACCATTTTCCTAGAAAATAAGAAATTAAAATCATTTAAATTTATTTATTTTCCGGTACTTTCTCATATAAAACTTACCATGTTTCCGTTTCTTCAGGAGTATATTGAACTCGAGGTATAGGATCACCACTAATAATAAATATTAAATATATTAGTTATTTAAACAAGAAGGATTAAATTACGTACTGTCTATAGGCTATAGCTAAATCATGAAAATACATTCGTCGAGCGCGATATACTTCATCTATAAAACCCTATAGAGAAAGAAAGTTATCGTAATGATAGATAGTTGGATGAAGGTTATAAAATCTTACCGGATGATCACTGTCTAAATCTACACCATACAACAGTACTTTTGTTGAACATTGATCAAGATCAACTATTCGATGAGGAAACCATGGTGTTTCATCTACCTGTACTAGAAAAAATATAAGCAAAATCAAGTGGTTATTCAATTATTATTTTTTCTTTAACATTAGGAGTTATAACATTTGTAATGATTAAAACAATAGTTTATCTCTTAGTTATTATCTGCTCGAATCAGAGGTTAAAAAATCATATATAGTCGGGTAACATTGCTGAGATATATACAATTAGTCATAGACCGAAGAAAAGATGTGATAAATAACAGTTTATTATTCTAAAGAATGTAGATTAGTTTTAGATTCGTTTAGTTACGTATTAAAGGTATGTATACAGTGGCGTAAACGTGTATATATTTGTACTTAACATGTATCTTTCCCTAAGTCAAATATATACGTGTTCTAGTGATATGTTTAAGATCTACAGTAATATCTGAAATTTTTAGGCTATTAATTGACTATTATTAGTAGTTATCAAAGACATTATTCTATCTGTTTTTCACCCCGGTATCGTGTATAAGATAGTATCGTTTGATCCAGGTTCAATAAATTTTTATCTCGTACGAAAACTTTTTAACATTATACGATTCTTTATCGGGATCATTTATCTCTTCTTAAAAAGAAATTACAAAAATATAGTATGCTCAACAAAAACTTTTTATAACTTATTAGAAAAGTGTTACTGTTCATTACACTTCTATTTTAAAGATCTGTTAAATGGTTTGAGTACTTTCTACTTTTTACCTTTTGTTTTGGATGTATCACAGACAAGTGATTTAGACGTAGTATCATTTAGTGAATTTGACCGTCCTTTTAATTCGCTATATGTATTCAATGTATATTCATTCTCGAGACCACTTGATCGAATAGCCGAGAAATCCTCTGAAATGCTGTCTATTAATGTTGTTGATCTACTAATGAGAGGTCTTAGATGCGCCGGATAGATCCATAAATCTGTTTCACGTTTAATCAAAACAGGTCCACTTGATTGAAGTGAGAGAGAACGTTGTAAACATTGGTAGGTATTTCGAAAATTGTCTAACAAATAATCATCATAATTGGTTAATGTACCAATTTCTGCTAAATTATCAATTATTTCGATATCTTTCATACCGTTATCAATTTTATCTTTTGCATAGGTCGTTGGGATGACAAAATTTGATACCGGATTTCTAATGTAACCAATGGGTCCATTACAACATGCTTCAAACAAATTTGAATTATTCCCTTCTATTTCATTTAAATCATCGATTGCCGGATGATATGAACTTGTTATAGATGAATCGGTTGATGACTGAGATGGAAGAATATCATCGACTGATACATAATCCATTATCATTTGATTATTTGAATCAATGAAATCACTATGTATTGAAGAAGTTATCAAAGATGATTTGCGTTTATACGATGATTGTCGATATAATGATGTGTGAGAACAATAGGATTGTAAACAACAAAATTCATTTGATTTTTGTTGCATTTTTGATGATGTTATATCGTTTGATGGTATAACTATATTACATAGTTTAGTCAAATAATCTTTTAAAGTCGCCATTTGTTCAACAAAATCCTGATGTTTAGCATAAATAGGCATACCATCTATTTTTTCCATATTTTGAATTTTTCGGATTATTGATATCCAATCATCAGCAACAAATGTTGGTAAATAATCAAATAAATTATTGATGTACAATGTTTTTATTGTACTAATCAGCACTAATGATGGTGATTGTTGTCGTTTTTGTAGATTATTTATACATCCTTGAAATATTTTTTGTAAATGATTGTTATTCTCATTACATAGACAATAATCAATACAATTGAAAAGATGCCATCTTGATGTTTCCAATTCGTCATTAGTAAAATAGTCTTGTAAATGAAATTCAATTTCTTGTGTTGATCCTTGAGCAATAATATTTGACAAATAACATAAAGCATTATCATGACACAAAACACTACCATTTTCGTTTGATACATGTAGTTTATGTTCAAGAGCATTTAATAATCCGGTCACAAAACATATATGATCTTTTTGCTGTTGATCTTTGATTATCGTACTGGAATGATGTTTTCTGACAGTTGATAATAGACTATTTTCGAGTGTCATCATATAACTATTCTTCTTTTAGTTATTATTTAAAGATCAAGTAAAAATATGTATTTCTTAAGCATAGAATGTGTTGTCTTACCGAAAAATGAGGACACTGACGATTCTTGATAGATATATATGGTCAGCTGTTTCTGGTCTTAAATACAATAATTTTATACATATGTGTATGTGGGAATGTGCGTCACCTTGGACGAATGGAGAAGAATATCTCTCAAAATACTGCGGAAATGCATATTTTTTATTTCAAAAACTTTTCTATAAATGAGATATAAATGAGTTCAAACTTCAAATGTTTTATGCTATCCAATGTGCTTTCTCGTATAAAATCACGGTTCCAACATTCTATCTCCTGCTTGTTTACCCATTCATTGAATGTGTGTGTGATTTGTGTAGTTTCTTTTGAGAAAAAGAAAAAAAAAATTTATTTTTTTCTACTATATCTTACATGATAAATGATTTTTCTGATGCTGCTAGGATTATGATTTTAAACGCTAGAATATGTCGTCTTGTAGGAGAATGATTTTACCATTTCAATTACCATTTCTCATTCGACCACTACAATAAATATACGATTCGATAGAGAATTTATCGAGCTACAATTTGATATATATAATATAGAGAAAACAGTATCCCAGGGCATTAGAACTGTTCCTGCAAAAAAGAAAACAAATTCGAAATACACATTGATCATAGTGCTGTAGCCAGGATTTTGTTAGCGGGAAGGCGTTGCCTCAAATTTTTCCAAAGTGGTAGAAATATAAGAAATTTTGACTTGATTTCTAACACTTCCATATCAGAACCCTGCTGCCACACTTCTTCAGAAGTAATAACCATTTTGCGGCACACAATCGATAACATCTCAGTCTCCTTTTTAGAGGCCGTTTTTTCGAAGAAAAATGAAAAATACTGGAAAAGACCAAAAAACCGCAAAAATTTCAAGACTCTTCTGTCGCTCTAAGATATTGTTCTACATAAATACGAAAAGAACAATAATAGAGAATAGCGTGCATGACATCATATGTTCCGGCATCAACCTGTTCTTTGTATTCTAATCGTTTATTTGTATGAATTAGAAACGCTTGCTCTTCATCAATGAAAATGATCCTCTGTAAAATCCTAGATGAACCTGCGAAGTTTGACTATACTGCTACCAGGGAGTTACATTTTTGCAAAATCTGAGTCTATATTATTCTTTTTTCCTAATTCAATGAGCCTTTTTGTGCAAACGTTTATTGCTTCAGAGTGACTAAAACAACTGAAGATGTGAAAAACTAATTTACTTTTTCTCTTACCACCATATTTCACTATGAAAAGTAAAATATTTCGGAAATAGCATCTCAAACTTTATCATCTAACGAAAGTAGTATGTAATATGAACTCTTACTCATTGACAGTCTCTATGTTCGTTCACGTGGTGCAGAGAAATAGAAAATTTACAATTCTGTAATTCATAAGACAGGGATGAACATTGTATTTATCGTTTGGATTATGGCACTTTCGTCACATCACACTATCGTCATTATGACGAACGTACTTTTGTCATACATGACGAAACTTCCTTGGAGGGAGGTACTCCTCAGGAACGGTCGTTATCAAAGTGTAAATTTTGTTACACACACCCAAAATTTCGTTGCATGAGGCGAATTTTCGTCACAGTAGTGGTTAACTTTGATCACATTTCAAGAACATTAAATGCAGTACTTCTTTAGAAAGGAATTATAGAGTAAGTTCATAAGTTTTGAACAATAAATCTTTGTTCCCTATGTTTGTGCAGTGTAGTAAAAACTTGGTGGAGCTCTTACTGAGATAATGCTCCCGAACACATGAAAATTACAAGTGCTAACGGATGCTAACGGAGAACCGATTCAGCGTAAAAGTATGTAACACAGTTAACTATTTTTAGTCGTTAAACTTTATTTTGTAGTTTAGGTTATTTATCATTGCATCTACTGTGTGCGTATAATGCGCAAGTCTTCGAATAATATAAAGAAGAAAAAAATGTTTTTCACACTAATGAGTCAAATGGGGGCAAAGTATTTATTCATTTTTGAATAAGAAGTATTACTTGTATAATATTTAAGTAAGAATTAGTTCTTGCGGTTTTTTGACATCAATGTAATGTCTGCTATTAAGACAGCATGATTTGGTAGTTATGCTGTTCGTCACATACTGCAAACGTAGTGTGTTCGAGACTCGGCGTGAGGTCATGTAATAACCTTGGACGAGTTACTTATGTCTTAGTATCTAGGATCACCCGTCCGACAGCATGCTCACTACGTTATGACGTACACCATACCAGAAGTATTTCTTAACATACTTGGCCTCAGAACGGCTATTTCCGTATATGTTGTATACAGAAATATAGCGAAGAAAAAGAGCTTCCGAATGATATATAATAGTTGTGAGGAATTCTGAAACTGAGAGAGAAAGATCCAAAACTACGCTCTATAATATATATCAGATGCAGTAGAAACTTAACAAATTTGATTAGGCCAATTTTTTTCTGAGGAGGGTTCTAAGATCTAGTAAGTACCTAGAAATATTTCCCTCTTCATTCTACATCTGGTCTTTGATTAATCGATGAAATTCAGACATGGGCCGATTTCATCAGATAATCGCTCCCGTGCTTTCGCCATGAAAATCAGCTACCTTGAATACTTCTAGTGATCGGTTGGAATCTGAAAGCAAAGCCTCAGTGAACTTTATTGTTTCTAACAAAGTGTGAATAGATATCAATACTTATATGCCAGAAAATAGTTAATTACTAATACAAGCCTAAGTTTGGAATGTCAAATTCAGGTATTTTTCGCTTACATGGTATAGTACTGAATTTGCGTGGTCGCTACGTGGGCGCCATGTGCGAAAAACTGACTTTATTAATGGTGTTTTCCAGTCCAATCAAGTTCTATTTGTTCTTTCAGACAAACAATGAAATTTCATATTTTTTATGGATAGACCGTTGAGTA
Source organism: Didymodactylos carnosus (assembly GCA_905250885.1). Taxonomy (NCBI): domain Eukaryota; kingdom Metazoa; phylum Rotifera; class Eurotatoria; order Philodinida; family Philodinidae; genus Didymodactylos; species Didymodactylos carnosus. The sequence continues at coordinate 21,342 of CAJNOQ010001590.1, read as the reverse complement.
GGGCTAGTTTGTTATGAGTGATAATATTCATATAATCAAACTTTAAAGTTTACTATAATATAGGTCTTTTGTAGCGTAATTCAAAAACTAAAGTAAAGTATGTAGACTATAGTTCATCGAAATGAATATTATTTGTATAAACGGGGGAATGGAGGTAGTGACATCGTTATAAAGTGCTGGCAATGAAAAAAGGTAGAAGAATTTTTTTTATTACTATAACATAACATTGTTGGTGGGTCATCGGGTTACATGGGAAAATGGCATTCTTAATTTTTTTAAAACAATTTTAAAGGTGAAGAAATTCCAAAATATTCAATTTTTAAAATCTGGTGCTAAATCATGTTTCAGTGCATTTTTTCCTTCGTTTTTCCCGTTTTTTCTGCAGCACTGTCGCAGATGAACTGTAGGAAGGTCATGAACACCCTAGTCTTGCAAGGAATGTACATATTACTGTAAAAATGTAAAACTTTTATTACTTGAGGGTGAGTACTTTTGAGTTCAAAATCGTCAACAAAATGTATTACTTAAAAGCTTGGAAAACTTTAAAGTCATTCAGGGCCTGCTAGTAGTGAACCAAATGCAGAATCTGAACGGAATGTTTAATTTACGTAAAAAATTACCGTTTTATGCCTAAATTACCGTATAGTAGCTAAAAGTGGATTTGTCACAACTGCGAAACATTAGCACACTCTAAAAAAAAATCGTATTCTCCAGAACCGATAAAAAAGGCTTTTTTGATCATCCGGAAGCCAAGATGGGTTTTCCGCTCATTCTTGAGAACCGAAATGGTTTCGCAAGGTAATTTCGGGAGCCCATCAAAAGGTCCAAGCAAATGTCCGAATCCTTTAAGCGTCGGAAACCTTACAAAATCCTTGGAAATTTCTTTTGACTTCTGAATGCTCAAAATCCTTTTTTGTCAGTTTTGGAGAATACAATTTTTTAAGAAAGCAGTACAAACAATTCAATCGATCTCTGAAAGACATTAATGATTATGTATTAATCGTTGCTGTTCATTTTCCTGAAGCAATCTGCGACTTCCTATATGAAGGTTTTCAAGAGTACAATTCATTCTATCTTATAAAATGCAAATACAGCGTATCATACAACCAACCTCGTCGTAATGATAATTCTCTGCAAGAATTCTAGCATATGTTCTGTTCCCCACAATTACTATAAGAGTGAAGAAACAGGATTAAACAAATGATTTGTATAACGTTCGGAGAATAAATGAGCTGATAATATAGAACCAGAACTTATAGTGTCTTCAGAATTCATCTCTGATGCAGAAATTATCATTCATAAATTAATATATAATTAATACAGAATGATTGTTAATCATGAAACTTTACATTACATGTGCAAAAGTACAAACACAAGTCTGCCGAGTGATGGTATATTTCTCTTCTTAACGTAAAAAATAAAAAATATCGCTGTAGGTAAGTTTCGACCACTAGATGACATGTTATGTAATTCATCAAAATCTTAACCCTCAGTACCATGCTTAATTAAAAGAGCTAATCTTATCTATTATAACTACATTATCGAAGCAACTCTGCATCCTTTCATCTATTCTCAACACACACATTCTTATGTGTATACTGAGTAGCATAGCTCGATTATATGTATGTTTAACACATCTAATGATATCCTTCAATAATACAATATTTAACTGAATAGTAGAAAATCTGGAATAAATCTAGTCAAACTATAGTTTCAATTTATACAGTGTCCAAAAAGGAAAGAGTTTATCTATCAAATTAACAGAACTTGCGATCGACGAACATTTCACTCATTCTTCAACAGTTGCTAAAAACAATGATCTCTGAATACAATTCTTGCGTTTGAAGTATCTCTTTCTAACAGTGCTAATGGCTAATAATTTTTTTACACTTCACAAGCGAAAGAATGTAGAAAATAATTGAAAAGTGATTTGAATCGAAAAGAACTCGAGTATTGAAAAAGATTAGTACTTTGTGCTTGTGTTGTATGTGTTAAATCATGTAACTACAAGTGTTGAGAGAATTCCAATCAATTTCACAATCAAATTATTCTTTATATTTCCGTTTAGTTTTCAATGAGATATTTCTAGTTTTTTTTCTTTTTTTTGCTTCTTGAGTACATAGCAAACAATTCTTCATTTTTTTTTCTTTTTGATTAACACAATTTCTATCTTGACAGACCACTGTTCCTATTTAGTCACAAAAGACAAAAACGGTTTGTCTTTTTTTCTTTATTACTCTAAGAATTGTGCAGAAGAATTAATCGGAAAAAATTCCTGTACTACAGATCTTTTTTTCTTAAACTGTAATACAATAATATTTTTGATATTCTAAACAAGTTCAAAGAGAAAGCACACTCAGTAGCTGTCAAAATTAATCGATTTGTCTTAATATCGCAAGGTAAGGTAATTTTCTTTCATCGAAATATATGATTTGATTTATACCATGGCGTCGTTTCTAAGATTTACTAAATCGAATAGTTACTTAACTACCTATGTTTAGCATACATGCAAAAGAATGTTTCATTGAAAGTACTTTTTGCATCTATCAGCTAACAAAAGCCCCAAGAATCTTTTTGTGTGAAGCGAGAGCAAATCTTGTTGAAACTCTTATCATTCTTCAAAAAATACGGAAAAAATGAAAAGCGATGACATTCTAAATAAAATATATCATTTAACAACTTTCCACAACTAACTAGATCACATCAGTCATTTTGAGCAGCAATTATCATTATCACTATGAAATCTGTGCGAAAAAGCAATAAATTATCGTCTGAAAAAATATTGAGGTATAACTCAGCTGGAGTTAGCTGTGCAGAGTGGTGAAACTCATTTTATTTAGAATTTCATGCTTTTTAAGATAATCATATTAGAAAAAATGTAGAATGAAGTTAAGCGACATTGAAATTCAGTTTAATCAGTAATATGAGCGGAAAGCGACTGTTCTTTTTTGTGAATTTGATCGATACAGTTTTTCTGCTCATTCTTATGATGGACTGATTTACTTTCTATTTGAGTTTAAGAGAAAAAAGGGTTGATTATTTTGAATGTTTAAGAAAGTTGTAAAATTTAAATTTGAAACGTTACGGAAGATCCTTTTATAAATATTTTATTTTCAACGTGTAGCTAAAGATTTTGTTCCTTCGAATGGCTTAAGTATGTAAATACGAAGTATAACACAGTCGCACAAATAGTTATAATTTTGCAACTGAAATTTTTTATTTTACGCAAAGGTAGGATATCATTGAGGATATTGAGCAAAATGAGAAAGGTTAAAAATGTCATAAAATTCATGAAGGACCAGGGGTTATCATAACTAATCTACCCAAGCAAAAACGACCCAATTTTTTGGGTTATGTATCTAAATTCAGTTCCACGTGCATCTAGATGTACGTGGAGCTGAATTACGTGGAACTGAATTTAGATAAATAACCCAAAAAATTGAATCGTTTTTGCTTGGGTAGATGAATCACAAGTGTTCCTAACTGATAGCACACCAGCTTGGCAGTAACTTTAAATTCTTTATAAAACAAAGAAAAAACTTTTTTCCACTATCGTAGGAATAATTATCACTTGCATCAGACCTTTTCAGTACAAGTGGAAAATTTAAGTACTCCTGGGTGAATTTATATGAAAATCAGTCTTTTCACTTTTTTTGCAAGTGGTGTGATCAATAAGGCGTCCATATATGCTAGTTTTAAATTATCTTTTAAACTGCTCTGATGTTAAAACGTACAAGGTATTTCAAAAACATAAGACAAAGGAAAAGTTTCAGAAGTAGAAGAGTTTACATTGCCATCGTTACGCGACTGACGACGTCTCACTCACAAACCAGAAATCTCTATTCACCAACTGTGAACAAAAAGATGACCCATGTGCCTTCTTTTGTTTACGTTCTCTTTGTCTCTAGTTTTTATCCTGACGTAAAAGACATTCCTCATTTTTTGAAGATAATACTTTTTTCTTCGTTTTTTTGTGTTCAAATGGAAAACTTAAAAACTCGTTATAGATTTTTGTATAAATATTTGATACTCAGTTGATAAAAAACAGCTAATGAAACTTTGAGCTTACTTGAAACTCTTAGTATTTAAGCGCATACACGCAATGTACAATACATACTTTACTGATTTTTTTGCACATTTGATTTGATATCTTTGAAATTTTTGTACAATTAAATTCACAAGGCATCAAACTAGTATTAGACAAGACGGACGTGTGAATATGGTATTAACCGTAGTTTAATATTAAGTTCACGTTGGGAGAGTCAAAGCGCTTCATCAAAAGTTTATTAATGGGAAAGATTTTGAAAGAGTTCGAGAAAGGAAAGAGCAGGTAGTCGTATATACGGTACATCTAATATTTGGAAAAGAGGCGTGCTAGAAAAACAACCTGCTCGTGCTGTTCTCAAACCGCACTTTTAATATTCATCTATTACATTCGTGGATATCCTTATTCAATCTATGAATGAGATCAACTCTCAAGCCAAACATAAATGTTGTTTTATTAACGGTCACTCAACAACCGATCTGTTAACGTCTTAAATACGACACGTTTCTGACATCTGTTCTATATTTCGATTATTTATCGTTGAACTGGTTTAGACTTCTGAAAATTAAAAGTTTTTTCCTAATAATGTATAATAGCACGAAATCTAGATTTGAATAATTTATTTTGTTGTTTTCTATCTATACCAGGAATAACAATGTTCAATTTGCCATTCGACGCTTGGCAAGCTGGAAAACATATGAGACCAGGGAGTTTTGCTGATGCACTAAAAAAATTAGCCGAAAAAGGAGAAGGAAAACGAAAAACTGATGTTGTTAATTCATCTAACAATGCTTACCCGTCTCATTTACCACTACCACAAGCATCATCACTAACAACATGTCAACACGGTGATCAAACCATTCGATTATATTCACAGCATTTGAGCGAGGTAATTATTTTTTCTTGCTATATGTGATTAATTTTGGAAAAAAACTCTTTTTACTCCAGTTCGGGAAAAGGGAAGACCTTCGTCGAATTTACGGACCATATGGTGATACAACAAACGATTTATTTAATTTTATGTTGATGAACAGGTAAAGTGTAGTCGCCATGTGTAAAATTTCGTTTATTTTCGAATTTTCAAAGACGACATGACGCACTCGAATCCTATCGATCTACAAATGTGTTTTATCAACCTGGCCTATTACCCTATCTAATGCCACGAACCAACTGGAATACAATGTTGAAGCCGGATATACCTCGGTAATATGAATAAAATTGAATATGTTGATTAAACAGTGCGGGATATCATTTTAGAGATCAGTTAGCAATAGCCACAACTGAAAAAGATGAAAAAAATGACGAATCAAAGAAGAATGTATCAATATCTGAGGTACTGAAAGTTTTTGTCGTAATCTCCCTTAAAATGGGTTGAAAATTTTGATGACTTATAGTCAAAGTCATAATCAGGTTTTTAAATTAAGAATAGCAATTTGTAGGTTCATCCGATATTCAATGAGACTAAACTTAATGATGTTGATCAAGTCAAGATTAAGGATATTTCTAAAATTAAATCAGAATCAAAGTTATTTAGACCGTACGATTGGGACAATTTATCATCGACAAAATCGTATTCCACGAAACATACTATTTCATTAGAAAAAGTTGAAAATGTAGAATTCGAATCGTTTCTAAAGTCAAATGAAACTTCAGACAGTCAAGAGATGTCAAATATTTCATCGTCAAATAATCAACAGTATTATAAAAATCATAAAGGATATCCGATACCAGATTCATTAGCATTAGTTTCTGATAATGATACTAATACGAATACTAATGGATGCAAAAATTCCAAAACCTTTTTAGTCCAAAATTTAACTCAAACAGCACAATGCAGTAAACAATCGATAACAAATGAGACGGATACATCAAATATTCTTAATGCGCTCGATTTAGCAAGCGCACAAGTCTCCAAAGAAGATGAATACAACAGTTACCATTTTGAAAATCTACATGATAAATCAACACAACAAACCATTTTAAATGAGTCAGATCGAAAAAGAAAATCGAACAATTCAAAATTAAAACTTTCGCATAAAAAGCATTTCAAACGAGGTTCAAAATTACTTTAATCTTTTCTTTCCGAAGAGTATCTATGAATACCATCAAGAAAGAAAGGCTTAAAACAAAAACACATGGTGGTTAAATAAAAATTGGTTGTTGTTTAGATTATTTATTAGTCTGAGATTTATCAAAGACTAAGAAATATGCTGTCATTCTCGTGCATTTTACCATTTTTAATAAATAAATTCATATACTATTCCGGTGTAGAAAAAATGGTATATGTTCCCAAATTCTTTCAAGAATAAAATTTGATTTTATCATTCCCATCTACAGCATTAATTTAAATTTTTCATAAGAAATATCACGCCAATCAGTTACTTCAATCATTTTTTCATATGCATGCTATATGCGAAACACGTATTCATCAGACATCTTGTTCAATGTGTCAATTGCTTTGACGACTACAGAGGATATAACAATGTGTTGCTGTTATAGAAATATTTTCGCTAATTTCTGTATCATCTTGATAAATTATATCCTTGTTCAGTTTATGATCGTACGTGGGAACTTGAACAACGTTTCCGTTTTAAGCTTGACCTTACCTCTAAATAATAGCTTTTTTTCTCAAATACTATTTGTGGCACAAGAATTTTACTATTCTGAATTATCTTTTCACCATATTTTTCAAAGTAGAAGGCTGACGCCATACGCGTATGGCGTTTATAGATCAACGCCTTGATCTATAAAAAAAAAGAATCGCTTCTCACCTGTTCTTAAAAATGTATCTTTTGGAAATTTTACATATCTTAGACTACCGGTTCAGGAAAAGGTTTTCTCTTTAACGATACATGTTCAATAACACATAATAAATAGTGGACTCAGAAATAAATTTCACGTTGATTAGCCGTCAAAGCCGTCAAAGATAACCGTCAGGAGCCACTTTCTACGTGAAAAGACACAGAAAGTGACTCCTGACAGCTTGGCTATCTTTGACGGCTAGCGGGATACAATACAACCTAATTTTTATGTTTACGCTAAGCACAAAACGGAAATGATTTTTATTAGCCAGAATGCTGTGTACTTTACTGTACTGATCACTCACTTTTGCCTGAATTCAAATGTACAGTAGCAGCTAACTATTTTTCTGTTAATATTATTGCGAACATTTGTTTGGATCAGTCCAATAAAATCAACTTTTGTAAAAAAATTCTTTCTGACTTATTATTATAGTATTACTAATTTACTCGTTGATACAAAGGAAGGACATCTGTTGAATACTACATTTTAGCTCCTAATTACACCAATGAAATAGTTCCCTCTATTCATTCTCTCGAAGTGTAATTACTGGATGTAGAAAAGCAAAGAATGAATGATTTCGTGCAATGAATACAACAAAATAAAATATATGGAGATTGGTTTTTGATGAAATTTTTGTACTTAAACAAGAAATATGTTGGTATTTATTTTCTCTGGTCAGTTACAGTGAAAAGTACTGAATATCTCAGTCTCTCTTAGTAATTTTCATTACGAGAGTTCTACTAGTGGTTTTAATGAAATTTTTTGGCTAAGTATACCTGTACACATTGTTATTTTCGCGGTGTTCAAAGTCTATGTTCTCGAAATCTGAAAAGAAATCACTAGTGATGGAAATCAAGGTCAGTCACGAGGGAGAATTCTGAAAATAAACATAGTGATTTCTTTGGTATTGATATGCTCTTTTCATTCATATCGTTGTTGATCTGATAGGCAGATGGATTGGGAATAGTGAGAAAAATGATTCTCTCTTTTTTTCCACACATTTAATCTTAAAGTTCATACTTATTCTCTAATTCTGTCTCTCTCTTTCTTCATCGTAGATATCTATATGGTATTTTGTAAGTAAATGAGTCACACCGAATGTTTTTTTTTATTTGAGGTGGATTAGATAAACAAAAAATCCGCGAAGCACCACCGTTTCTGCCTATCGTTCCTTTGTTTATATTATGACGAACAAAAATGATTCATCAGTCAACAGATAAATATCATTTGCTTTAAATCGGCATAAATTATCTGGAAAAAAACAAAATATACGTTTGATTTTCGAAATGTACGGTAAAATAAATACTAATATTATTCTTTGTTTATACAAATCTTAATCTAAAAGAATAACGTAACTCTCTTAGCATCACTGTTCGAGTTTTTATGAGCACTGAACAAAATAATGCTTTTTTTATGTATTCGACGAGAGTTTATTTCAATATATGTAATTATCCATGTGATAGGTTTTTGTCGTTTACGAATGGATTTCAAAACAGATTTTAGAAAATGAAGACTTTTAGATAAAAACTTTTCCATGAATTCGAAAACCAGAAAAATTCGTACATAAAGAACTGTTGTTAGGTTTAACACATAGCCATATCCGTTCATTATTTCAATGACATGAACGTAAATGAATATTACTATGACTTTTATTCAAACAAATATTTGAAAGTTCCGTAAAATACCATGCAAAATTTCCAAAAAACGAAGAAAAGTATTCTAGTTTTATTATGAAAATTAATTGTATGCAAATTCTGTGCACTAGATAAAACGTGATGTATTGCATGTTTTTCCATACTATACTGTTATCACTCTTTTTAATACTCAAATAGTTGAGACAGTCTCGATGACAATATTACATCCTGAACAAACATTGAATAAACATTTTTTTAGCAAACAGAAGAGGTTAACAACAACAGCCTTTAACCAGACATTGTCTCCTTTTTTCTTCTTAAAGAAAAAGTACCTTTGAAAAGTAGTGAAAATTATTCTATCGGTGAATATGGCTAAGAATCCGCAGCTTCGTCTTTTCGCGTGTTAAAAAACTACTTTTAATTTTATATAAATCTACTTTTATTCTGCAAGTTACGTGGAAAATACATGCCAATATTTACACTTATTTATTTTAGATGATTTATTAAATGTATTTCACACGCGTGTTGTATTTGAATTTGAGTCCTACTTTGCATAAAATTCCTTCGAAAGATTTGGGAAAATATTTGAATTTACCATTTATCGGTTAGTTTTCTTTTTTTCTTAAAGTACAAAATAACAGAAATGGTTTGTTTATCAATTTTTTAGATCGACTACGTGTCTATGTTCGTGGTGGTACTGGCGGACAGGGACTAAAAAAGTATGGCGGTATTGGTGGGCGAGGTGGTGATGTCATTATAATGGGTAAAAAAAACTTATCATTGAAACAAGTTTATGAAAAGAATTTGACAAAACGTTATATAGCACAAGATGGTTTTAATAGTTCGAAAGCTTCGCTAAACGCCGAATCGGGTAAAGATTTGATTATCCATGTCCCGTTGGGTATTCAGATCGTTAAAGATAACGATGAATTAATTGATGAAATATTAGATATTGATGATAAATGTGTCGTTGCTGCAGGAGGAGCTGGTGGTACATTCAAAAATATGTTTGTTGGTAAACCAGGCACGTCAATGATGATTAATTTTGATTTAAAATTATTAGCTGATGTTGGTTTTGTTGGATATCCAAATGCCGGTAAATCAACATTATTATCTATGTTATCACGTACAAAACCAGCTATATCTGCTTCACCATTTACCACTGTTGATCCACAATTAGGAACAGTGATATTTGAAGATGGTCGATCGTTTACTGTTGCCGATTTACCCGGACTCGTTGAAGGATCTCATATTAAATTTGGATTAGGTTCTCGATTTTTAAAACATACGATACGATCAAAAATATTATTATTTGTTATTGACATAAACGGATTTCAATTAAGTTTTCACTCACCATTACGTACAGCATTTGATTCAATTGTATTTTTAACAAAAGAATTAGAATTATATGAACCAAGTTTATTAGATAAACCCGCTATATTAGCTATAAACAAAATTGATCAATTAGAAAATCCTGATAATGATGAAGAATTGAAAGAAATTCATTATTATTTAGACAATTACAAAGAAATATTAGAAAGAGATTACGAAGAAAAATGGAGACCAAAGAAGTTTTTCGAATTTAAACATATTGTTCCGATTGCTGGTAAACATGGAACAAATTGTTCCGAATTGTGTACAGTATTAAGAGCTGTATTAGATGAACAAGCCAACATGGAAAGAGACGATTATAATAAAAAAGAATGGTGGAATAGAGGCTAATAAAAAAAAAAATCCAGAAAACAATGTTTTTTACTTTATACTGTTCGTATGACGACTTGAAAATGTTTGAGGTTAGTTGTTGGCTCATGAATGCACTTCTGACTTCTTGTTTATTAATTATTTGAGAGAACAACGTGATATTTTACTTTTAAATCGAATTTGAAAAAGCTATTTTGTAGACATGTGAGTTATGATTATGACAAACATCTTTTCCAGCAATAGTTTTCTTACACTCTAAGATTTTTAATCGGCAGTGTTTCAGTTGTTCCCACGAAAACAACTGTTATTTACTGTTTTGATCGCATTCACAACTCGATGGCTTTTCCTTCAAGCATTTGAACGAATCCCATATATTTTTTTGATTAAATGCTTATCACACATGCAAGAACATATCTCTTAATAAAACATTTAATTTATTATTTCTAGATTGACAAAATGGAAACCTACGCAGATGCTCAAGACACATCTGATGTTGGGGATGATTTTATCTATGCAAGAACGAAACATGATTTTATTGATTCTATTCTCAATACTGCTCAACTACATGATGGAAATTTATTGCAAGATCTCTTAAATGTATCACGTATGCATAAAATTTCTACAATTGATTTTAGTCCCACACCAAATGATACTAGTCCTGATAATGTTGAAGTTGGTATTGATCATATATGGAAAACGATTGCAATAAATCATTGGTTAGTTTGTCAACGATTAAATGCAAATGATGTAAATCAAGCCTATCAGTATCAATTAAAAAAATTTCACAGTTTATTAGCAATCTTCAATAATTATTCAAAATCAGTAGCAGGCTTATCCGATAATGAAAATGATGAGTACGGAGGTAGACAAATAACGTCCTTGAATAATATGCCAGATGAACCTACTTTTTTACTACCAGTATTTAATCGTATTGTACATGAATTACGTTTATTATCACTACTTGTTCACTATAATAATGATATAAACAATGAGAATACTGACCTCGATGATGATCTTACAAATAATAGTACAGTCTCAACATGTATTAACTTAATATCATCAGCTATGAATGTTGTCCAACGTTTACCCTCAACGGGTGTGGATTTACAATCTACGTCAAGTTTGAAAAAATTTGGCATGTTTATATTAATTAACCAATTGTTAAAAGCATATTATTCAATTCAAAAACATAATCTTTGCACATATTGCATTCCAAAAGGTAGCTAAATCTGAGGTTTATTTCACATTTTTTCATTTGTTAACTAGAAAGGGAGAGACAGCAGAACTTACAAACAATAGAGAAGACGTTCTTTTCTTGTCAACACGAATTTGTATTGTGTTTCAGGCGAACGTTTATTAAAACAACATACGCAACAAGAATCACGTACATCACCTGTCATTTATTCATCGTACATCTTGACTTATCGGTACTTTTTGGCAAAATCTCTAATGTTCAAACATCGTTATGATGAAGCAATTGAACATTTTGAATATGTATTTAAAAATTCTTATTCACAGACATCATCAATTAAAAATAAACAAAAGACGTTGTTATATTTAACTATATGTAAAATGTTATATGGTTTTACTCCAAAATTACAAATAATTGAAAAATACAATTTGACAACACTCTATAATTTGATATATCCAATTAAAATTGGATCGTTGGCATTATTTAATGAGAGAATAAAACAATATGAAGAAGAATTATTTGATAATGGTCTCTTATTTTTAATCGAGAATCTTAAATTGATTTGTATTCGAAATTTATTTCGACATTATCTTGTGGTAATCGAAAAACAACAATTAACAAAGATACCATTAGAGTCATGCTTATTGGTTCTATTAAATTTTCAACAAAATGAATTGTATACAATAAATGAACTAATTGATCTTTTGAATATAATGGTACAAAGTGGAATGATCAAAGGTTATATCAGTCATAAATTTCGTTTCTTCGTCATTTCTAAAAATGATCCATTTCCAAAACAATATCGTTTTACATCATTGTTAAATAATTAGTTGTTTGTTTACAGTTAGAAAAGAAATAATAATTTGTTATTGTATTTTTTGGGGGGTCATTTTTTTTCCCATGAAAGAGATCTCTATGTCTAATTGTTTAAATCATTTGTTTAAATGCTTTCTTTTTCTAGATGTCTCATTCTCCTTCTTCATCGTCTTTATCGCCTCGATCTGCAGGCGATGTTCAAATTAATCCACTTTTGGCACGTCGTGAACGGTCCTTATCGCAGTAAGCATATGTAGATATCAGTGACGTAGCCAGAATGAAAGAATAGTTATTTACTTACTATATCATTAATAGATATTGATATATTGTTGGTTTATTTTTGTTGTGTAGGTGTGAGCGTGCTCTTCAATATCCATCGCACGAAGGTATTATTCAAGATTTTTGTCGTGAAAAAGGTCATGGTCATATTAAACCTCGAGATAATTCAGAAAGTATTTTCGTTCATGTTTCCGAGTAAGTCGATAGATAAAAACTAATTTATTCTAGAATGTCTTTTTATCTTTTCTGTGTATTAGAAACATCAACAAAACAACTATGTATACGTGAAAGCCTTTGATGTGAAAGATGAAAAGGATGACCACTAGAAAATTTGCTGGATAATATAAAATTCAGTGGCTGTCTAAACGATGTGAATGTAGCTTCTTTTTGTTGCTTGCATCTATATATTCAGTTTTACATTTTTTTCTACTCGAAAAAGCGTTTACTCGCTTCTCTTTGACGTACAATTCAACTTTTTTGTCTTTCCTCTTACGTAACGCGGAATGACTGATCTTCTACTATCATTTTGATTTCTGTTGTGTGGATAACCTTTTATTCTTGTTTTTTTTTTTCATTCTTTCAGTATTGAAGATGATTATGTACCAAAAGCCGGTGATGTTGTATCGTATAAGAAAATATTGATGCCACCTAAAAATGAAAAATATCAAGCAATTCATGTTCGTTTTCTACAGTTATCAGATGGTGTTAAACATGAATCTTGGGAAGAAGCTGTTCAAGAAGATGTTAATCATCGTCGTCCAAGTGTACAAGATGGATCAGTAACATCGTCTTACAATGATCAAACAGCTCCAAACGGTGATCATATTCATCGTGTAAATGCTCCACATAATTAACTTTATAATATATCAAGCGTACCATTTCTATTTTTGAATGTACAAAATATCGAACAAAGATTTTCTCTTAATACTGTTACTATTCATTCATGTTTTAATAAGTTGTCCCATTATGTGTTGGTTTTTATAATTGTTTGTCATTTCTTCTTCTGGATACACAATTTTTCGGTGAAAGAGCACGACTTTACTTAAAAAGATGGAGATAAGTGATGTGAAATAGTCAGTGCATAGGGCCGGAGCATTCTTTTTGTTGTCCGCAAAATGTATATAAAACGTTAATTTTTGTGTAGCCAAATAAATCAAAAACGTTTGTATTTCTTTCCAATGTTTTATAGTAGAAACAAAAACTAATTAGATATGTGTTTTTAATGATATAAAAGAGAAAAATTCACGTCATTCATTGCTTTTAATTTGAAGTTATTTCTATCTTATTTTCAGATAAACAGTTTAATTAGGATTTTTGAGAATTGATAACGAATGGTGAGAGTTTTATCAACTTCTCTTTAAATATATTAGATAATTTTTGTTGTCCAATCTAGGGTAATCAATCATCTGGTGGACAAAAACGTGGCGATGGAACTGGAGATAAAGAAGTATGTACACACTTTCTAAAGATAACTCGATACGATTTTGCCAATTTTTTATAGAAAAAGAAATATGAACCACCAATACCGACACGTATTGGCAAACGAAAAAAACGTGTTAAAGGTCCAGAAGCAGCTAATAAACTTCCACAAGTATTACCTTACACTCGATGTCGTTTAAAACAATTACGTTTTGAACGAATTAAAGATTATTTGTTATTAGAAGAAGAATTTATTAAAAATCAAGAACGTTTAAAACCACAAGAAGATCGACATGAAGTAGGAAAAATGGAAAAAGTATTTGAACACGGATCGAATGTTTGATTACTATTTGTTTTAGGAAGAACGATCTAAAGTTGATGATATTCGAGGTAGCCCAATGGCAGTGGGTACATTAGAAGAAATAATTGATGATAATCATGCTATTGTGTCAACATCAGTTGGTTCTGAACATTATGTCACAATAATGTCATTCGTTGATAAAGATCAGCTTGAGCCTGGATGCACCGTACTGTTAAATCATAAAGTATTTAGGCACTAATTCTCTCATGCGTCATTTAGCATTGCTGCTCTCCATCATTTAGGTTCATGCTGTTATTGGCGTCTTAGGTGACGATGTTGATCCAATGGTTGCCGTCATGAAATTGGAAAAGGCACCAAAAGAAACGTATGGATTAGTATCGTTTTTAATTGAATAATTCTTATATAAATATTGTTGTAGATATGCTGATATTGGAGGACTTACGCAACAAATTCAAGAAATTAAAGTACGTTTAACTGAACCGTTATTTTCTCCTGTTGATCATCGTTTGTTACTCATGTTTGTACTTAGGAAGCTGTTGAATTACCATTAACACATCCAGAATACTATGAAGAAATGGGTATTAAGCCTCCAAAAGGTGTTATATTATATGGACAACCAGGAACAGGTAAATGAATTTATCGGATGTGAACTAAATATTTAATTTCTATTTCTATTTAGGTAAAACTCTATTGGCAAAAGCTGTTGCGAATCAAACATCGGCCACATTTTTACGTGTCGTTGGTTCAGAATTAATTCAAAAATATTTGGTAGGATCTGTTGAATATTCTGATAACCACAAAAAACAAGAAATTTTCATTCATTTAGGGTGATGGTCCAAAACTAGTTCGTGAATTGTTTCGTGTTGCGGAAGAATATGCACCAGCTATTGTATTTATTGACGAAATTGATGCCATCGGAACAAAACGGTATATTTAGTAGACAAATTGACAAACATATACGTTTAATTTATTCTGTTTAGTTATGAGTCGAATTCTGGTGGTGAACGTGAAATTCAGCGAACTATGTTAGAATTATTAAATCAATTGGATGGATTTGATTCACGAGGAGATGTTAAAGTGAGCGAATTATCTAAGAAAAACATCGTAAACACATTAAATTTGCCTAGGTTATTATGGCAACTAATCGTATTGATTCATTGGATCCAGCATTGATTCGACCTGGCCGAATTGATCGCAAAATTGAATTTCCATTACCAGATGAAAAAACACGTCGAATGATCTTTAAAATACATACTGGTAGGATGACATTGTCTGATGATGTTAATCTGGAAGAATTGATTATGGCTAAAGACGATTTGTCAGGTGCTGATATCAAAGTAAGTTAAACAAGAAGACATTTTTTGTTGGATATTTTGTAGGCATTGCTGTTTGATAAAATCTAACATTATTTTTTATTTTGTTCGTCTTTGTTTTCCCTTTATAGGCCATTTGTACTGAATCAGGTTTAATGGCATTACGTGAACGTCGAATGAAAGTGACAAATGAAGATTTTCGTAAAAGCAAAGAAACTGTATTATATCGTAAAAATCAAGGCACACCAGAAGGACTTTATTTATAAACATTAGATTGATGTTTGATCTACTTATAAATCAGTCATTTCATCATTTTTGTCGTTCTTTTGTTTGTTTATTTTTAAACTTGAAGTGTTTTTATTGTTATTGTTGTTATTTTATTTTCTCATTTACTTTTACAATATCGATTTATTTAAGCAATTACAATTGACAATAAAAAATCGAAACTTTACTACATTTCCTGTTTCCCTATCTAGGTGAAACTTGACCACCACAATCACCTGAGGAGGAGAATTGCAAGTAAGTACTGGTCTCTTGCAGACATTTTGTTCTCTCACAGAGAGACTGATATTTTTCGGCCAAACGGAAAAACATTTCTTTTTATCTACGTTTATTATAGTCTAAAGGAGCCGTCGGTTTTTGTAATTAATATAATTCTATGCTTTACAGATAAAAAACTAATAGAATGCCTACTGAAAATATGACAAATGAAACAAAGAAGAGTTTAAAACGTCCACTTGACTCTATCAATCAACATGAAACAAAGAGTAAAAAATGTACGTAATTCAACAGTCATAGTAATTCGTATCACATTATGATTTATTTTATTTTTAGTTCGAACTAGTTTAACACTGAAAGAACTTCGTCGACCAACTGAAACGTCAACTGTCGATGTAAGAAGTCGAAATTGTCCTTATTTGGATACAATTAATCGGTATGATTGTTATTGTATTTTTATTCTATTGGCAAGTAATGTAGCTAGTCTTAAAACTTTAAGCGGATCAGAGTGTGGAAATGTTATTTCTAAAAAATTTTTTAATGATTTTTCACCTGCATGCCGTTGTATTGAATAGTTTTCTTTTAACGAATTTTTTTGATCAAGTGGCTGAACTGTTTCTATAATTTTTCGCTCTTTTGACATATTTTTCAAAAGACATTTTCTCGAATCATTTATAAACACATTTTTATTATGACACGGATATTCACTTTGAATAGCAGTCTTTCTTTGGTAATCTAGTATTTCTCTGTTAACAAGATACTTTGTGTCGTGTAATGATCTACTTCGTGGACGTTGTTGTTGTCCATTTACACATTTTGCGGAGGTTTGCCGTCCACGAAAGTTTATAAAGTTTCTATAATTGTATTAGAAAGACTCTATCAATAATTATGGAAATAAGTAAAAGACAAAAAAGACTTCAGTAACAACATATCATCTAAATTCTGCAGAATTTGATGCTCATACAAACTTTATCAAACACGAACGGCCAATCTTGATATTTATAAAACTATTATATATGGCGAATGAATTCTCTATCGTACCTGAATTTGGATGAATTTTTCATTTGTGTCCTGTTTGTATTATTCTGCTGTTGTTGTTTTGCATAATGAACTTTCGATAAAACTTGCCTTAAAATTTCATTTAATTTATTCAGTTTATTTAGTATATCTGTTTGTTTTAATTTTGATTTTTCTCGATCTATCGTTGTATCATCATTAGTTTTGTATGTTTGTTCTCTCAAATTTAAAAATATTTTTTCTAACTGTCGAATTTGCTTCAATAATTTATCGATGTTGTCATTATGTGCTTTATATTCATTTGATAATGAGAATTTCTGATTTAATTTATTGAATGAAATTGATGATTGATCAGTGTTGGATGTTAACGGTACTGTTAAAATTGAGTTTGCTGCTAAATTTTTGGATTTAATTGTTAGTTTCGACGTTGTTGTAGATAATGGTGTATGTAAATATCGATTTTTAAGTGATGATGTTAATTTTTCATAAATAAATTGTTTAAAAGAGATGTAGGCATTTATAATATCGTCTGTAAGATTCGTTTGAACATTTTTTATTTTTTGTCTCAAATAATGTGCAATATATTTTGATAATTTTCTTTCAGTTGATATTTTATAATCAAATTTTTTAAGATCATTTAATAGGGCGTCTATTTTTGCAACAATTTTTTTCGAAATTGTATCTTTAGAAAAAGAACACAGTTGATTGATCGTTAGAGAACAAAGTCACTATATTCATAACTTAGACTCTATAAAAGTTTCGATTATAGACCTACCACTTATTGAATGATCAATATTGTTTAATAGTTGTCCAGCGGATTTTGCTCGATTAATAACGTGGACATTTTCATCTTCGGTCATCGTTCGTTTCACATACATATTCGGTGTACATTCTGTTTTTGATGAATTTAAAGTTAGTCTCAGATTTTTCTTAGTATCATTTTTTTTCATTTGTGATATTGAACTCGATGAATCGGTGTTAACACTAGAGCTAGTTTCATAGATCAAAAATTTGTTCTTCTTGATATCCTTTTGTACATCTAAAAAACAAAAAAGAACATGAAAAGATTGTGTGTATATAATATGTTCGTTGTTGTACTAGAGAAAAGCGAACGCCATATTTTATTCTAATCCACGTCTTGCTCTCACTGGAGTGACTAATATTTTTTAATTTTGATGCATTTTCTTCTATTGATCGTTGTTGCAATGGTAGATTCAAAATTAATGATGGTTGTTTAAACGTGTACGGGTTTTTCGAGTGTCGTTGTTCTTTATCTGCTAACGGTGTTTTTGTTGATGAATAACAGCTGTCAAACTGTCGATTAATATTTTTATTTCTTGACATTCGTTTATTCAACCATTGATGATGATTAAAGTTGGATGTTTCTGATTCTATAGCTTCATTTGATATTTGATTTTCACATACAGCAAGCATTGACCACACACTATCGTTAATACTATGACTCACATTTGTTAGACTGTTTGATTCTATTTCTTGTTGATTCACGTTTACTTGTTTTAATTGATCATTAAAATAAACATTAATTTCATTCTCGAACAATGAGAAACGATCGTTTATTGTCTTGCACTTTGTGTTTTGATTATATTTTGATTGCAGTTTTTTTGTACACAAATTGATACTGGTTTTATTTGAGACATTCTCTGGTATGTTTTTAACAAAGTGTTCAACAGATGATCGACATATTTTATTTTTATGAATAAAATGTTCAATGGACTCTTCCAAATTGAATTTTTCAGTATTAAATTCCTTATAATAGTTATTATCACGACATTTTCTCTGATACGAATTTTGTCCTCGTTCCATTTTACCAAATTTTCTATCTAAAAAGTCGAAAACATCTAGGATTATGGCGCCATATTATTTTTTTAAAAAGAAAAGCTAGAATATGAAAAAAGGTTAAATTTACTTTAAACTTAGAAAATATAACTATTTATATCTCCTAGTCATCTTGAAAATGAATTTCTATGAAATATAGTTAGGATAACATGAATATCCTTAGAAATGAGAATTATATATATAAGCATGATTTATAATATATATTTTTAGGAGTATTCTTGATTTTGATTTTGAAAAACTATGTTCAATTACACTGTCAAATAATAATGTTTATGCATGTTTAGTATGTGCAAAATATTTTCAAGGTATACGTGACTATTGAATAATAAATAACGAAAAACTGTTGGTATATATTTTCTCTTTTAAGGTCGTGGACAAAAATCGTATGCTTATACTCATAGTGTTGAAATTGATCATCATGTATTCATCAATTTACATACATTACAATTTTATTGTTTGCCCGATAATTATGAAATAATTGATTCATCATTAGATGATATAAAGGTAAAATATTTTTATTTGAAAAATTGAATTTGTGTATATTTTTTTTTGTTTGTCTTAAGTATGTTTTAGATCCAACATATAAAAAAGAACAGATTGAACAGTTAGATAAAAATGCAAAATTGGTTCGTGCCTATGATGGAACGCTATATTTGCCAGGTACAAATTAGATAATTAGTTTTGTACAAATTTAATAAATCGGTTTTGATCTATTTTTTTAAGGAATTGTTGGTCTTAATAATATCAAAGCAAATGATTACTGTAATGTTATTTTACAAGCATTGATCAATGTGAGTCCATTACGTAATTTTTTTCTTGAAGAAGAAAATTATGCAAACATTAAAGTTGCACCGGGAGATATTATGGTAAATTTAGTTAAACGTTTTGGTGAATTAGTAAGAAAATTATGGAATCCAAAAAATTTTAAAGCACACGTTTCGCCGCATGAGATGTTACAAGCGGTAGTTAAATGTAGTAAAAAAAAATTTCAGATCACACAGCAAGGTAACATTTTTTTATTTATGTTCGAATTATTATTATTATTTTTGTATATTTCATGTAGGTGATCCAGTTGAATTTTTGGCATGGTTTCTCAATGGTTTACATCTAACATTAAATGGAACAAAAAATCCAAATAGTAGTATTATTTATAAAGCATTTCAAGGAAAAATGAAAGTTTATACGAGAAAAATACCTCCTATTGATTTGGTAAGCGTAAAATTTATTAAAATTTGTTAGACGGCTTGGGCACGTTAAGTGAATCCTCATTAAAATGAGTTTGAAGTAAAAATAATAGAAAAAAAGTAGTGAATGCCATGTTGTAGCGCACTCGATAGTCTATAAAATTATCTTTATTATTTCCACCTATGTTTTTTCATGATACTTTTTTGAGGCGGTAAATATGTTGAACAAGATGATAGTAAATGCATCTGATTAACTCATTTCTGGTATTTCACGTATTACGGCCTATAAATTAGTTGGAATGAATTGGAAAACAGCCTAATTGGAAACATTGATATTACGTTTCTTTGATCTATGTGGTGTTTTCATATTTTCAATGGATCTGGTGTTGGGCGGGTAATAAAACATAAGAAATCATAACGTCATGCCGTAACGAAAAATTGGTTTGAGGTTCGAACTCAATTTACAAGCTGATCTCATGTTATCTCAATAAAAATCTCCTATCTGAAGCTACATTCTCACGGGTGTCTGATGCAATAGATTTTTTCGTCCACGAACATTTTCACGGAATGTCCGTGTTGCGGCCTTACAATTTTCTGACAATGCAAGATACTGAGGTAAAACTCAGTTTTTTTTTAAAGGACCCCAATAACACAGAAGCGATGCAAAAGTCGAAAAAGCTTAAGAATTTGGTCTCAAGCATATCAGAGGGTCAGACTGGTTTACAGCATTATTGTGCATGTAATTGATGGCACTAAGTCTGAATATGATAGTGGGAGCAGTACTTTGATCAATAGAGACCGGTTTTTGAAAAATCAGGTCCCCAACAGGAAAGCTTTCTTTTTCTCAATTTCCGATCCTGTCAGTTTCTAGAGCCTATAGAGTTATCTATGAACATCACAGTAACAGACAAATTGATCTGCTCTTCTATCTGACAGAATCTAGGGAAGAAAGATTTCCTGTTTAGGACCTGATTTTTCAAAAACCGGTCTCTATGGATGGATGCAAGTATTGCTCTCACTATCATGTTCAGAATTAGTGCCATCAATTACATGTACATCTATGTCTTTACGAAAAAAGTGATAACTAGAAGTGATAACTAGAGGTACAGAATATATTCATTTGCTCCGACAGCCGTTGCACAGTGGGCATTTTTTGCTAGAGCAGGCGGACTTTAGCTTTATGAGTGAACTAAAATTTCATGAACCATTTTTTTATAGGTTTTTCATGATCCTCTTTCTAATGCCATGAGAGTTGGGTTTTGA
>CAJNOQ010001589.1:0-30099 GCA_905250885.1 Didymodactylos carnosus | reverse complement strand
TCATCGAAGTTTGAGACTCTTATGCTCGTATCCAAAAACAGAAGATGTGATTATTTCATGTATCACAATAATCATGATACACATGATGGGAGGGGAGGGGAGGTGTATGTGAGTATTATTGAATTGTGTATGTACTACAATATACAATTAGAAAAATTTTAATTTATTCTAATTAATTATCGTTTTCTGATTGATCGTTTATTGATAGTATTTTCTAATAACAATGAGTTATTTGCTCAGTATTATCAGTGTTATGCTTATATATGCAGTAGTGGGTGTTGTGCTACATTGCTCTACAAGGTGGTGAGTACAACTAAGAAACATGACAAAAACCAATCGCTGTTGCGCTTATACATCGTACAATGAAAGAATACTAATTGTTAGTTTCAAGTGTATTTATTAAATCAAACAAACAAAAATTTAGATCACAGAACAATGAAAAAAAAGGACAAATACGTTATCTGGCACGCTCATTATTAATCATTCAGTTTACAGATTGTTTAACTTTTTTTCATACAAAGAATGCACTCTCATCCATCATGTTGTCAATTCAATTATCGTCTTCGATTCTAAAACGCATAAAATTTAAAATCTCTTATTTAATCCACGCTTTGAGCTGACAGACATTAGACAGATGAATCAGACTCCATCATCAAATGTCGCTATATTCGTCACTAAACTAGAGTAGTTAATTATTGTAATTGAGCTTTCCGATTACGGAATACATGTAAAAATGTTTACGCGTTTTTTGACATCCCACTGAGGTATCTTTCTATTTTGCAAGCCAATTGATTAAGAAAAATATATATATTCTTTCGTTCTATAAGTAATCAGAATCTGTTAATGAAAGAAAGAATAAGATGATACAGCTCTCTATTACAAACTAAATTCAAAGTGTTCCGAGGTATTCTACGAATGCGAATGTTGTCCATTTTTCAGAAAAGGGCTAATGATTAAATTCAAAGTTTCGAAATCAAGTGTCGGAAACAACAGATTGTTCATCGAAGCCTATACAATGGAGATGCTGCGATACTGTGATGCCCGTTCTTCTTTAAATCAAAAGTTATGCAATTGTTCAATTGATGATAGTCGTAGAGGTAAAAAGCATCTGCATGAGGATAGAAACGAATATGTATTACGGCGAATAAATAAAAAGGGTTCTCATCATTCGCAATGTATAAGGTAAGTTCATAATTATAAGAAAACTCTTTTTGCCAATTGGTAAAGATTATTTCAGATCCTGTTGTCGATTTGTGTGTAGCCAAAACAGCATTAACTATTGATGAAATAGAGTTTAAAAATTATCTTCATCATGTAAGACGTGTAGGGTATAAGTATATTTTTGAGGTTGGTGGAAAAACGGACGTTTAAAACTATATTATGTCAACGCTTTTCTTTAGTATCGTGTCTTAATTGCACTGTTTTTTCTTGTTAGTTACTTAGAGAACGAAGAATACATATTTTTTTCTTAATTAATTGGTTTGCCAAATGGGAGATTTTTTCGTTAATGATTTGGCTTGCAAAATGGCAAACTGAAAAATATATAAAAAGTCAATTAGTTTGCAAAATGGGAATGAGTCCCCACGAACCATCTTCGTTTTTAGAAGTATCAATTAATCTAATGACTGTAAGTTATAAAATCAACGACGGAAGTTGATACTCATAGCATTACAAAACTCATGACGAATCAAGAGTACACTGCTAAGATATACTGGAAGGAAAAAAATTCCTTAAGACTTCCCTGCCATCCCACTCAAAAAAAGTCGATTTTTGTCAAAAACGTCGATTGTGAGATTTATATATCATTGGATAGCCCAGAGTACTTGTTTTCAGAATCTGTATCGCACTTTCAACCACTACAACAAGAGGTGACTTTTGATAGTTCTAGAAAACGTTTTCTAGGAACCTTGAAAAACAAGTTACTCGACTACTAGTTTTTTCCCCCGTATTTGTGCAATTAAATTATTTTCTGAACATGTAGATTTATACAGCAAACTTTTCTGGTCAAACTGAGACGTAGCACAACTCTGTCACAGTCTGCATTTTCTACAGAGCAGGCGAACCTGTAGTTTTTACTACCGGGAGCCCTCTCTTTTCGCATAAAACTGATTTCCGAGCACCTAGAAACTCATACTAATCAAAAACAAACAAATTCCAAAAAAGTTTTTTTCGGCCCAAAACATCTGAGATTTCTGGGAAAAAGAGTTCTTTCCTCGTAAATTACACATTTTATACATTACTGGAACATGTCTTTTCTTACTTTTTGATCATTGTTTTATGAATAACTCTGGAAAAACGCGAGATATGAAGCTGGAGATTTTACGGTAATCTAACCTTGGTATGGGTAACATTTACAGAAAATTTCGTCGAAATCGGACGTTCCGTGTTAGAAATAGATTTCTACGTGGGGGGAGCTTTAATGGACGTCTTGAAAGTGACTTAACTTTATATATGCTACAAAATAAGCAAAATAAAAATCGAGAAGAAGATGGACAAAAGGAAATCTTCGTTTTTAACTTCTTCACACTTCTTCATAGCTTACACTTATCAGCGGAGCAAAAAAAAAATAAAGTTGGTTTTCAGTTGCTGAAAAGTGCTTTTTCGTATTCAGCACAATCGATAACCCAAAAGATTTTCTATTTTTGGCGAGAGGTACTTCCAAAAGTTTAGGAAAAATTTTCGAACAAAACGGAGCAAAAAGATTTCTATGAGAAAATAATATTAGTCTGAAAATTTTTCCTAAACTTTTAGAAGTACCTCTCGCCAAAAATAGAAAATCTTTTGAGTTATCGAATGTGCTGAATACGAAAAAGTACTTTTCAACAATCCAGAAACAACTTAATTTTTTCCGATGATATGAAATGATAAAAGAGAAGCAAAAGTAGTCAGAAATGTTTGTATCAAGTTTTGAACTCTATAAGGGGTTTGTTCTTTATACGTACAGTGTAAGTGTAACGTCAACATTTCGCTATTTACATTGAATATGATTAAATTTTCTCTGATGATGAGTCGGTGAGTCGAAACGTTAGAATAATATATTTTTAAAATTTTGTAATCAACAAATAATTTGTACTGAATAAATAAATATTATGAACTGTCAGTTTCTTGTCGCTTTATACATTGAGATTTTCTCAGCAGCTCTTATATCATTTTATCCAGAGATAAAATAATAGCGTAATAACATGCAACGTTGTCGCGTCACACCGTTCACAAAAATCTACAGAAGAACAAGATAGAAATAAGCTCTGCTGTAATCCAAATTAATAAGAATTGTATTGACTAAAGGAGACCGTGAAAACAGCGAAGAACAAGTAACGGCGTCTATTATATGGTATGCTAAAATAATAAATGGTAAAAATATGGCCTTGTAGGTAAAATACTATATAGCTAGGTAGTAGGTGAAACATATTAGATTTTACACATGATTCAAAAGCGTAAATAAAGTGTTATGTTTCTATCCTCACGTGAGAATGAGGGTGACTGAGAACAAATTTTGCTTGATGTTGTAAAATAAATACTGCAATAGAGGCTTGATGCAGCATTTCTCCCCCTCCCCTTCCCAGTGTTTGTTCATGGCTGAACCTGAATTTAAAGACACATCTCACAAACTCATTTTCAAGCCGAGTTTTTCTGTTTACTTCAAAACATATATATCTTAGTCAACTACCAGTGATAATATCAGACTAATTGATATAACCTTTATTCTTTATGAATACAAGCGAAAAAATATTCCATTATTATATTCTAAACTAAAACTATTGAAAAACATAAAATTAATTTTGTTCGAACACATGAAGTAAACTGCAAAGATTATGGTTCGTTATTAAAATATTAAATATTGACGGCGAAAACATAGAAAAATAAAATCAAGGTGATTTATGTGAAAAGAGAAATTGCAAGATCACTTTTACTTCAATTGCAAAGTATAAATAGTGGCTTGTTGCCGGAGGAGAATGAGAAAAGTCTTATTGATAAACCAGTAACCATTTGAACTGGATACAAAACATGACATTTCAGATTATCTTTCTATTGTTTTATACACAACAAAAGAGTAATATAGGATCTCTCTACTTCAAGATTAAAAAAAATATGTTTTTTTGTTCTTTTTTCTCCTGTTAGTTTACAAAAATAACAAAGAAGTAAAGAAAATTCAAAATGAAGAAGTCAGATTTATCATTTTTCATGTTTGTTCTTTAGAAAGAGGAAAGATTCTTATCTCAGTACGCTCAACATATGTTTATTTAAAAATGAAATGAATAATTAACTACTTGAAATATTTCTTTTGTTTAGTTAGAGTCTAGTATATATCATCGAAGTTTGAGACTCTTATGCTCGTATCCAAAAACAGAAGATGTGATTATTTCATGTATCACAATAATCATGATACACATGATGGGAGGGGAGGGGAGGTGTATGTGAGTATTATTGAATTGTATGTGGCTAGTGCATAATGACACAAAGTTTAAATGTTTTTTCAAAAGTATAACTAGAACAATAGTTATACTTTTGAAAATCAACTACTGATTAAAAACAACAACATTTATCTACATAAAATAAGTATAAATATATAATTATCGAAGGATTTGTCATATAGATAATGATCATTTAAATTAATTAACCCTTCGTAGCTGTTCTTAGGTCCAGCTGGACCCACCTTGAGAAAATATTTTAAAACGGTTTAAGCGGTTCTTTCTTTGGTTTAAGCATTTGATGCATGGATCGAAGACATTAATTACCCTCGGTCTGCACGTGGATATATCAACAAATATGTCAATAATACATTAGCTCGGAGTTCAGAGAACATTTTTTAAAGAATTTTTATACCTCATGATATATAGCTATTCTGGGGCTCAACCACTTAAATGCATGTTGTGAACATGTACTGATATATCGAACGAAACTTAGTGGCCCTTAGATAGATAATACAAAAGATCATGTTCTTACTTCGTTTATTATTTTGGTATGGATAAAAACTGTCTTAATCATAAAAACTTGTCTTTTCCTGTCTTAAAATCATAAAACTGTCTTTTCTACTGTGTATTGCTATTGTTCTAGTATATATTTTTTTGCTTGTTCACTATACGCTGTCTCATCTGATCACGTGTGACACGAGTGACAGGTCACCGTTGTGATGCTATTGGCATGAGAAAGACACACGTTCTGCCCATAACCATCACATATTTGTCGAATCTTACGTCCAAGTTGTGCTGGGCAAAGATAGCATCGTTTCTTCGCTCGATTCACATTCGTATTAACGTTGTGGTCCTTCTTTGTATTCAGCTGGAGATCATAGCCGAGACATTGTAGAGCAAGTTTGACTTTCGGCATGAGGCGCCGCGTTAAATATACCACATCTAGTGAATTGGCACTTTGTTTAATTTAGGATACTGAGATAGCTTTCTTAGCTCACTTAACTAAAGAACCGGGCTTACGACTAGGAGAAGTCGAGAGAAAAATTAAGTGATGACAATCCAACGAATGCCTTTCCTAAGAGAGTTACCAGAACAATAGAGGGCAGCTCAAACGGGACTTTAAGTCATGACTATAACACCGTAGCTGTCCTGGGGTTTACGTGGACCCATATTCTAAAATTCTACCCTTAAGACATATTGATAAAATTTAGAAAGGTTCTTGTGCACGAACAATATACCAATGATTACAGAAGGAAGTGGCTTGAAAGATTTAATAGTAACGTAGCAAGAAACAAAACACTGCAAAGTGAGTCCACGTGGACCCCACGATAGCTATGAAGGGTTAAGAGAAAGCGAACGAAAGGTGAGAAATGATGATAGTGATGAAGGCTTTATTAAGACATGTTGTCATTATTAGTATAGGCGATATAACTATGAATTAATGACCTACGATACATGAAAGCAATGATAGATTGATAGATGATGATCATGATAGATTTATTTATCAATTTTTATCAGTAAAACTGAATGTCATCTTGAAAATGATTTCATGATTGATTTTTGATACCATTTTCTTACCTACAGTAATCTCAATTTTACTTTACGCTCTTCGAAGTCTACATATACACTGTCAAAAATCTTTGATAAAGAAAATATTATAACAAGTGGATCATAAAGAACGGGTCAGAATCATTTTCTGTTTTTCGGGCAATTTTCTATAATTAGAAGAGTCCGTTCTACGCTCATTCGATAGAGAATTTTTCACTCTACAAAACTGTCAAGTTGGATTGTCGAACAACAAATTTTTCCTGGAGTAATATTTAAAACATCACTACATACCCAATGTTCATACTGCGATAGGCTTGTTCTCCCTCTTCAAAAAACTTTTTCCGTGCATCAAATTGATCTCAGGAGTAACTTCTTTCAGACCAAACGATAGAGAATTTTGTCTTCTATCGACCTGATCAGTGTTGGAAATTTGTTTTTTTTTGTTTTTGTTTTTTTAAACTTGTTTTTGTTTATTAAAAAATACTTGCATTTAACTTCAACAAACAAACGCAGCTATGCTTGCAGACAAGTCTATGTTGCATAGTGCATAAAACGCTCAACCGAAAAGGATTACCAGAATTACATTTTATTTTGTTTTTTTTGTTGTTGTTTTTTAAACATGCTATTTGAGTATAACAAAATTAAAAAAAAAATGGACTAATAGGTAAGTGTATGTCAATATGCAATGAATTCAAGTCGTATTTGAATTTAAACAATGGTTAGAACTATTTTGCTGCGCCGTTTTCCCCAATAATTAAGACATCTCCAGCTTTTAAATAGAATTTAGTTTCAAATGGCATTTCCAAAGAGAGAATTTCTACACGAGACTTTGCTCTAAAATTACGCTGCATACACCAGAAAAAGCAGAATGTAGCGCAGAATTTTATTTTATACTTGGAATTTTAGTGGGACGTTTGTTTATATTTTGAGGTGGACTTTTTACTTTCCAGAGTGACGCAGTATGTAGTGATGTTTTAAATATTACCCCAAGGAAATTTTTTTTTGTTCAATAATCTAACTTGACAGCCTTGTAGAGCGGAAAATTTTCTATCGAATGAGCTTAGAAACGGAGTCTCCAAATTATAGAAACTGCCCTGAAAAAGGGTTCTGGCCTGTTCTCTATGTCCCACCCGGTATTTCAATAAAAACAATAATGTTCTCTCATCTATGAATTAAAATGTGTTGAGTAATATATAATTAGCAATATCTCTAGTTGGATATTTGTGATATAAGTAGGCATGTTACGAACTTCTGACTTTGTTTCGAAGGTAGTATATTTTCGATATTAAAAAGCCCCGAACTCTACCGCAGATCTGTGTCAGACATAACCAGTTTTGTCTCCTCTACCAAATAGTGCGACATTTTATCAAACTTAAAAAAAATCGTCAGGTTCGACGAAAATTGCAGTATTCAGCGAACTTCATCGAACCTGACGATTTTTTTTAAGTTTGATAAAATGTCGCACNGGCTCGAGCACACAAAACTGGTTATGTCTGACACAGATCTGCGGTAGAGTTCGGGGCTTTTTAATATCGAAAATATACTACCTTCGAAACAAAGTCAGAAGTTCGTAACATGCCTAGATATAACTATAGTGGACCTTTTCAGAATGTTCAAATTACATCTACTGACATATTTTAAAGAAAGATACTATTACCGTCGAGGCTTCTTAATTGCGATCACTGTTTTGATAAAATGCGTAACATTAAAATTAACATCAAACAGAGCGCAAAATGAGAGTGAGTGAAAAGTAGTGATTTCAATTAAGAATGAGCCATGATCGTACGTGACAGTAAGGCTAAATCATTGATTGAAATGTCAAATGTTTCCACTCCTGGAGATTTAGGAGTGAGTATTATCTCTATCCATTTTGTTAAATTGAGCCTACTTATTATCAAATTTGAGAATTCTCATATAGTTTTCAACAACCGTTTAAATTTGTCTAGTGATTTTGATATACAAGTCTAAATGTAGACTTAGAAATTATTAATAAAAGAAATGACTATATGTATATTTTTAAATCTCTCTGAAACTTGAAAACTATTTCCAAGCCGCAATTTCCTCTCTGAAAATAGCACTCATCCTTCGCAGTTGACTTCTAATCAAAGAAAATGACTATTTTGAACGAAAGATCAGCATTCGTGCGTTTTTGTTCTACATATGAGTTGACCTATACAATTTCTCAGATACGTACGTATCTTTTTTTTACATTTAGATCTAAATATATGTGTGTTCTACGCTCTTAAAAAAGCGTCGCGTATAAAACCTAAACGGGTTTAGAAAAGTGTCCCAGTCGTGCCTACGATGACAGCACAGCTGTTGGTTGCACACTTTTTCTTAGAAGTTTCGAATAAAGTTTAAATCAAAGTATCCCAATCAGATACCCGTTATGATTTGGTAAAATGTCGCAAAAAAGGTATCGTACACTCTAAAAAAAAATGCAACTTAGGATCAAATTAGATCGCATTAATGTGTCTTAATTTCACAAAATAAGGCACATTAATCTTAATTAAGACTTAATTTGATCTTAAGTCGCATTTTTTTTAGAGTGTAGTCATCAAAAACGCTCTACTAAACCTTTCTTAAAGCTTTATTATCTGTCAGCAAAAAAAGTTTAGTAGAGGGTTTTTGACAGCTGCAAATGGTCTCTTTTATATTCCCATGTCAAAAAATCAGATCAATATCTTATAAAAATCTGACAAGAATCTTACGAAATTTCATTATAAGATCTTACATCAAGAATCAGTTTCTATGTTCTTACAGAATCTTACGAAATCATACAAGAATCTTATAAGAATCAGCAAGATTCTTTGATCTGGGTTGTTGATGTCAATGTGTAAAACGCACCTGTTCTGTACTTATTGATAAAATTGTAAGAAACCTTTGATTTCTAAACTTCAAAGTTTAATAAACTTCTACAAGGCTGAATGAAAAAGGCACGGGTTTTTTGGAGTGAAGAAAAGATTGTTTCAGCATGCATTTATATAGGTACTGATTTTGTACTTGATTATTTTTTGATTTGGCTAAGTTGTGGAGTTTTTGTGTGTATGTAATTTATCTCGAGATAGAATAGGTGTTTTAAGTTTAGTTTGGACAAACACATGTGATATGTATATTAGTTCTTCTTTACACTGTAATTATTTTTATTCTATTTGTTTATTTTGTGTGATTGACTATCGTGCAGGTTAGATCAAGCAGCCAAGTAGTACTTATTCGAAATATCAAACTTTAGTTATATAAATGGAAGCAAAATGCATCACTACGTTTACAAACCAGCCGACAGATGTCTTGATATAGAAAATTCTTGACACATTTTATTGAATTGTTCGAATGTTCGTAATATCTAAAGAAGATAATTTTGATCTACGTTTCTTACTGGATACTCGAGTATAAAACGACGAAAAAATGAGTTTATAAAAGCTTGCGTCTGACATTCTGAAATAGCAAAATACCGAAAGCAAAAAAAGTAAAGCAAATTAGCATAACTTCTGTAGGTTTTATTCTTCGAAAATCGAGCTTCGTTGGTAATGGAGAAGGACCTCATTCAGATATTCAAACGCAGAACAAATGAAGTTGCAAATGGACAGAAAAATTCTTCATTTGTTATTTGCTTTATTAGAAAAGAAAGATGTTTATAATACTAATGTTCGTTTTAGATTTTGACTCTCAGTGGTTCCGATCGTGAGGACGGGAGTGTCAGCCACCTCCCTGAGTTTTTACGTTTCTGTTGGTGTTTTTGCCGTAAAATGTTCTACCCAATCCTTTCTTCGACTCAGTGGAAGTTTATCCGTACATCCAAAAAAATTCTAGTTACGTCATTAGTTTAAATTTAGTTTATTAGCGTATCAGTTTAAAAGAACCTGTTTTACTTGCTTGCTGATCACTATCAGTAGAATCTTTTTTTACTACAATCCGTCAAAATTTTAACCGTTTTCTGGCCAAAAACCAATCTCGGTCCCTATTGTCTTCATCCAAAGAACTTGGGTTATGCTTTTGAGCAGATATTAACTATGTTTCCTTCTGGGTTAATAAAGAAGTTCTATGCTAAAAGCGAATTCAATGACGATAAGTGGCGATATGTCTATGTCGAATGTTGGTCCCAATAGCATGTATCATTTGGTAAGTATTTGTATTTCATTGCTGCTTTATTTATACTAACTCTTTTATTTGATGTATTAGGATTACAACAACTCGCAAGGTTTTGGTATATCTGCATCACCGAATACATGGTTACGAGAACATGATAGCCTGTATACGTCCTACAATGTATCAGTCGATGATGCCTGGACTTCGTTACATTCGAATTGTCTTTCTCTGCCTCATCAAAATTATACAACATATACTAAACAACAACAACCACAACAACAACATTGTCTATCATCTATTCCACATCAATCGACAACAATGATCGATGGTAGTGACTTTATTCTTCCGATTAACAACAACAGTTATCAAGATAATTACTCTCCATTATATCAGAATCAAATTTTACCATGTCATACGCTAATATCTCCGACGTCATTGGCAATCCCACAAGAGTCGTTAAACGCTTTAGATTCAACAAGCTATAATTCGACATTAAACATCTCGTCCACAGCTCCATGTAAATCTCTCTTCAAGATACAGAGCGCAGATGGTAAGTATCAACAATGATATTTCAGAGTAGACTTTCGAAAAATGGAAAGAAAAGGGTTTATCAGTGTTGTTGGACAAAACAAGAAAATACGATTCCTCATCATCCAGAAACTACTGTAATTCCTTTCTTCGTTGTGCCATTTCGATTAGGCTATTTTTTAGGTAAACAAGTGTGCCAAGTCTGTGGTGATGAGTCGAGTGGTTATCATTTTGGTGCATTCACATGCGAAAGCTGTAAAGTGTTTTATCGAAGAGTATTACATGGTATACACGACATTAAACATTCGTGTGACTCACCTCAAGATATAAATAAATCGAATCGCAAAGGTTGCAGGGCTTGTCGATTT
Organism: Didymodactylos carnosus; assembly: GCA_905250885.1. Lineage (NCBI taxonomy): Eukaryota > Metazoa > Rotifera > Eurotatoria > Philodinida > Philodinidae > Didymodactylos > Didymodactylos carnosus. Next base: position 19,157 of record CAJNOQ010001589.1, on the reverse strand, counting down.
GAAAAATGTTCGAGAGTGGGAATGTCGACAACAAACAAACGTTTAACGAGAAGAATAAAACAAACCAGTGATAATTTTACCATCACTACCATGATGAACACTGGAAATTTCCATCAATTAGACAAAAATGAGACTAATGATTCGCAATTATATAAAACTAATTGTTCTCATATTATTCGTTTATTTAATTGGCTAGGAAATTGTTTAAAAAACGGTCAACAACCACAACAACAAACATGTAATTATTATGATTATTCATTACTCGATGTTATTGAAAACGTCTTAAAAACTCTAGATATAAATGAAACACGAATTTGTACCGATGTACAGTTGTACGATCTATACAAATTATGTGAATATCATATACGACAAATAGCATCAACAAATTTTCTTTATAATTTTCTCACATCAGATCATTCATTTACAGTCATTCTATTTTTACTTATCACACTATTTAATACGGATATTGAAACATCATCATCTTCATTAGTGATGATTAAAACAGCAAAAATTGATAAATTGCTTAAAGTTTTACATTATGAAATCGGTATGAAATGTATGGATAAACGAAGGTTTAATATAGTCAAAGCATTATTCATGAAATGTTATGTTGAAATATCTATAAGAATTGGTGAACTAACACAATATAGTAATAATAATAGTATTAATGTTGGATATAACAATAGAATTTTATCATGAAATGGTGATGCTCCCATTAGAATTATCTCTCGACTTAGATGATAATAGCAGAGAAGAAAGGAACTTTTATTGTAAGAGAAACGTAAAGATCTGAGCTAGCAAAATCGATTATTTTAATCAACAGTTTTCTCAGGTATAAAAATACTCTACTTTGGACAAATAATATTTCATAATTTGTCTAATAGTAAATCTGTGTACATATTTCATACATAAATAGTAATGAATGTTTTCTTTTTTCACTTTTTATGGTAATAAGAATAAGAAAGTGATTAAATAATAGTAAAAGTATATGACGTGCCATGTGGTTAGTGTGCGCGTGCGTATGCATATATTACTTCGTATACTCAGTGATTATAAAAGTACTATAAATTATTTGCTCTTTTTTATTTTATTTTCTCTTTTTTCTTTGTCTGTGTCGAAAATTTGTAATAGTAATAAAATGTTCGTGTATGTGCTCAATTTATATTAAATTAATATATGACATACAATCGTATAGTTGCACGTTATTTTTCCTCAGTATTTTACATAGAATATGATATTTGAAATTGGATCTATTTTCTTGGCCCTATCTATAAGTTATTTTTCTATAAAAATACACATTATTATCACAAAAAATTTATCGCATGCAGAAATAGACGAACCTCAGAAATAAGGTAGAAATGAAATCCTTTTTAGGTTAAAATTGTAGCATTTGTCCATGTCATATGTTTTTTTCCAACATCTTTGATAAAATCATTTCGTTTCTGTTCTCTATCACGTAATACTCCTGTTTTTCTCACATAATTATTGTGGAATTTTCTATTTAGAACATTTTTATATAAACGATCGAAATCACTGGCTAATACAGAATTATGGTAGGCTTTATTGCGTGAAATATCATTTGTTTGCCGATGATGCTAAAATCCAAAAAAATATGATAAATCTTTATAAAACCCCATAAACTATAATAAAACACCTACGAGTAATTCGGCATCTTTTGGTTCTTTAGCAGCTTGTCGCTGATGTGAATCGAAATTTCTTTGTTCATATTGAGACTGTTTATACCATAAATGGTCTTGACCACCATATTGTGCTCTATGTGTCATGAAATACTCGCTCGTTGCTTTCTATTATTACTATTAACTATGTCAGATGAAGAGTAACATACCTTTGGTATCCATTTGATATTACTTGATGTTCCGGATATCTTTTTGTATTTAAAATTTGTTCGGCTTTATCTGTTTGTTGTTGTTGATGATTTACGATTAGTCGATGTTCATCATTTGCTTGATGTTTTTTAAATTCTTCACGTTCAATTTGTTGTTTTTGAAGTTCGTCTCTGATATCTCGTTGAGTTCGCTCGTTCATATGTCCCATATTTGATCTTTGAGTTGCCATATGTGTATGATGAGAATGAGAAAATGATTCTATAAACAAAAGAAGTGCAAACGAACTATTTTGCACACATATGTTAAATAAAGAACAAACCCGGTGCAGATTTGATCGTTTTAGATTCAGTTGTTATTGGAGTTTTAGTTTCATAAAATTCGTAAGATGACCTTTTTGGTTCATTATTATTGAAATGCTGTTTTGAAATTGACGACGTGTGTGTAGGAGAATTTTTAACTAAATTTATTAACGGTATCTGACATCCATGCTGTTCAGTACCATCAACAAAATTTGTTGATGAGTTTAATGATTTTGGATATGATTTTATTGATGGTGATTGAGAACAGAAATGGGCATCATCGACGGAATATTTTCGACCATTAACTGAGTGTTCACCAAAGCAAACAGATTTGGATCTCGAAGATTTTGCTGTTGTTGTGGAAGTACAACAACAAGCTGGCGAAGGTGTTGTGGAAGTACAACAACAAGCTAGCGATGTTGAATAAGAATGAAAATGTTTGGATGGACAATGAGAATGAAAACAACAATTCGGATGGCGTGTATTAAAACTGATATCACTATTAACAAGGACAATGTTTGACCGAACCTATTTAAGACAAAAAGATAAAAATACCTTGCCGAAGAAAAAGTAGTTTTGCTTTCTTGTTGATTTTCATTCAACAATAGCCGATGTTTTTCAATTTGTAGATCCACTCTTTGATTTAATTCATCCTTTGGGATTATTCTTTTAGGTGCTAAACTAGTTGAATAGGATTTTATTGATGGTACAAAAAGTGGCAAATTATTTGTGGCCAATGGTATGATGGATGGCTGTACTGGATAATTAGAGAGCAACTTTGATGGATAAGAAACAGAATGAATTTCTGAAAGTTGTCGAGCATTTGGTGGTATCGACAATTCAAATTTAATTCGTTCATATCTTAAACAGAGCAAGTATTGTTATGAATTCTAGAACAGTTTTTCTCGTTGTTAGAACGTACAGCGACGATGATATCCATATGGTATCGTTCGATCGTTTCATTTTAACAGTTTTTCCATCAGTAAAGTATATGACTAATGATTTTTCTTCTCCGTCTAAAGCAGAATAATAATTTTGTAATGAAGAGACAAAGAATTAGTAAATGAAGACACACTTTCACATGATAAACGTTTTTCAAAACCGTCAAGCACTTCTCCTGGCATGTATCTTCCTTGATTATCGCCTATCGGACCTAAAACATAGTCACCGCGTTTGATTGCATGCATCAACGCATCACGATAATGAATAATATCGTATAATGTTGTATCTTGAAAATTGGGTTCTCTATAGATACCAGATGTTTTAGGATCGAATTCCACCATGAACCGATAAGCAGATAACTATGGAAGAAATAGGATTCAATTTCGGATTTAAGCAACATCTAACAAGTTCTCCAATCTTACCTGATTAAGAATTTTTCCCCGATAATAATAGCCATCGGTTGCTTTTCTTGCTAACACTTCTTGACCGATGAGTAACGATCCAACTTCAGGTGAATGAGCAATTTCATAGTGCTTATCTGTAAGTGGCACATCTGTATTACTCCAGAGTATCGTCGGCGGCGGCGACAGTTGTATGACAGAATCATCTATTAGTTGCCCATTGTGGATTTCACTTGAAAACATGACATTGGGATTATTCATGTACAGACTATCGACAAGTGATGGATAATAAGTGACTACTGGCACCAGACTTTTTAACGAACCAGTTTGTGAAAAATTTACAATTGTCAACGATCCACAAGTAATTTTTGCTAAATCGGTTAGAAATTTCACGATCGTTTCTTCTTCGCTTGTATTTTGTGAATTTGGTGTACTCACATAGAAAACATGGCACGGTTTTAGATTGTCCAGGGTTTTTAGTGTACATAGGATAAAATACGGTTCTTGATCTGGTATACCATCTGTGATCAGAATGATTTGTTCACACATTGGCTCAGAAAATGCAGCCAACAATGCTGTTAAAGTATTCGTGGATGTTTTGGCAGCTAAAGAGCGAATCCATTCTTCTGCAATGAGAATCGAATTTTTGTTCCAGGACACCATTCTATCGGCCCATTGACGAATATCACTGTGAAATTCAATGAAATTCAACATCAAGTTTGTGGCAGAGTCGGACACATGAACTCTGAGATACGCGATAATGTGTTCTTTTATTGTTGACAGACACACGTACATGCTGCCGGAACAATCAATACAAAATATTGTATTTTTGGGTAAGATAGAACCGAATATATTCATTGTTTGTATATGTTCTTTCAGATAAAAAAGTCTTCTAAACAGTCAAAAAACGGTTCTATTCTCTTCTTACTCAAACAGATTTTAACAGCCACTGGCTAAAAATCGCCATTTACTTATTTCGTTGCCATACCATCATCTCGTTACGACAAGTTTCAGATTATACTTGTAATGATCTCTTCTCGTTTAATTTTTGTTTCAGTTTGCTGTTATTTATCGAAGTTTTAACTAGAAATCAAGCGATGCTTTTCAAATCGTAGATGTCCGCATGTGCACGAGGGAGGAAACGATAGTATTGGAGGTATAAAATATTATGTAGGCAAAGCAATAACCGAGAATCATTCATGTTTGCCGCAATAGCAAGAATATCTACATTCTTTGCAGGACCAAATCGGGACCGACACTAGAACTAAGATTATTTTTGACAATTGCGTAAATTCAGTTATAACTTCACCTGTTCTCCCTAATTAAATAGAAATGTTGTAGAAAATCGTCAGAGAGTCTTACAGTGCTTTTCTACGCGTTTAACTTTCCATCTACGCCACGCAAACTTTATTAAAAACACCAGAATCTCAGTTTCAGATCCCAGAAAAGCAGCTAGTTTTATTTAAAAGGCAGTTTATATGTCATCAAATAGATTATCACCCAGCTGACTGTTTATATCATTAGTATTTGCATCTACATCCTCTTGACTGCTCTCATTCATCTCATCTCGTTTTCGTTTCATATCTGATGGTGTAGCTGTTAATAAACCATTACCAACGATTATACAATCAAGTTTTTTCAATAACAAGAGATTTTTCTTTAGAAACATGAGTTTATCGACCTTCGATGTATTCAATCGAGTTCGTTTTGGTGTAACGGCAGTTCCACTGGTCGAAAAGAGGCGCTCCATGGTTGTATTGGTAGCAGGGATAATTAGAAGATCACAAGCAATTGCACTCAGAATGGGATAGTTCTGTCTTTGTTTGGCCCAAAAGTTGAGTAGATCATCTTTGTCAGGATCAAATGTGACACACAAATTCGAATACAAATCTAATTCAGTTTCTTCTCGTAGATCTGTTGACGTTTTATCGTAACAATCGGCTATCAAACTTTTTTTCTCTCGTTTTGGTGTGGTAGGTTTCATAAGTGATTTTCTTCTTTCAAATTCTTGTTTGAATAAAGCGTATGCTTTATCTTTCAATTGAGAACAATTACTAGAAAAGTCAAAAAAGATGTCTAAATAATTTCTTCCTGTAGCCTCTCTTGAACTAATAGTGTACGATGCTTTTGACGAAGTATATACCTGCATTCTTTGAAATTGGGATGCAATAACATTGCTACGAAGTGTTCATCATTAACTTCCCATTTGGATTCGAGCTCAAAAACGAAAAATTCTTTTAATTTTGCTGTTGCGTCACAATCATAAAGATCCGGTTGAGATAATTTGATCAATTGTTGTCTCAATGGAATAACGAGATGAATACTCAGATGTTTGTCAGCGCTCAAACTTTCGGTCGCATCGAAATGAATAGAAATATTTGGCAAATTCTGCTAATAAATCATAATCGATTGTTGCCAAAAGAATTCGTTGGTTTTGATCGACGAGCAACTGATTTAGTTCAGAATAGACGCAGAGAAAACTGTTTATCATTGCATAGGCGCTATTCCATCGAGTTTTACAAAACAAATTCAATGCGAGGGATAATTTAGCTTGAATGTGTGACTGTCTAACATGGGTAACGAGTGATCGTACTTCACTAAGAAAAGGAAAGAAAAAACAACTGAGCATCTCGCGTATGATCACGTTCCGTAAATGTGATCAAACTTATGTAAGCAGGCATGCGCCGGTTATTTTGCTATTATAATCAGAAGAAGAAACATACGGCATAACCTCATCCATAAACGGACAAATAACAAATAACTGTCGATTAGAGAACTCTTGAATTTTCCGGCATTAATACAGTGTTATTTCCATGTGAGCGCAATTGGTTTAAGGGCCAGGACCATAAAAATCGTGCGAAACCGGAACCAAATAATTTTACGGGACTGGGACCGGAACCGGGACCGAAACAACCTTTCGGGACCGGGACCGAAAGAAGTTTACGGGACGGGGACGGAGACGGGACCGAAACAACTGCACGGGACCGGGACTAAAAATCATCGGTCCCGCCCATATCTACATCGACTTCATGCGAATCGTATAAGACTTTCTGAGTTAGTAGAACCCATCACTCTGAGCATAATTGTCACCTCGTAAAATATTTAAAATGTTGGCATGGTGTTCGGACGGCCTGCGCATAATGGGGTTTCCCAGCCAAAGTGAACTATGAGCTAGCTCCTTCATTTTACTATGGAAAATTCTAAAAAAATTATAGCGGAAACAATCAAAGATACTTTTGAGATTTCACCAACTTTGGACCCACTTCTGGAACAATCAGGGATTCGCAAGTAACGCTGCATAGTGGAACTTCATCTCCATACCTAGCACTACAATTCCTGAAAATGTTGTCTATGGCCAATGCGATGTGGTTGATGAGGGAAGCTTTCGAGATGTCCCCTTCCGATTCCAATGATTTGTACATGGATCGATAGACCTCAGTGAGGTTGTAAATACCCTAAAAGGATTCGTGCCCATGACTCTTGCTGACCCGATTTTCTAGAAAACCAATTTTTCAAGAACCTTAAAAAATAATCCAGACCTTTCTTAATGAGACATGATTGTGGAATTTAGAAGAAAAGTCCTAAAGTTATTTCTTCTTATTTCTATAGCTTTGAGCTGACAATGAACATTTATATGTTTCACTTTATATTGTCTTCGTTACTTCACAAGAACGTGTTAATTATGGATTGACTGAAGTGGTGACCACGATGAATATGTCTGCGGATGAATGAATCGTTTTTCGCAACATTAAAAACCTTTTTGATTATAAAATAATCTCTCTCGTCAAAGTTCCGAATGAATATAGTTCAGATTCGCCTCTACACGGAAACAATCTCGAATCAGTCTTACACCACAAACCAAGTAATGGATATATCTGTCAAACGCAACACTCATATCAATATCAAATTCGTGATTAGCGTAAAAAATTCTCTTAGGAAGAAATTTTTCAATGAAAAGAACCGATTTCCCAACTAATATTATCACATTTTTCACAACTTCGAGCACGCTTTTCTCAGCCAAATTGCATTGGCCAAAGACAATATTTTCAGGAATTGTAATGCTAGGTATAGAGATAAAGTTCCAAATGCAGTGTTACTTACGAATCCCTGATTGTCCCAGAAGTGGGCCCAAAGTTGGTGAAATCTCAACAGTAGCTCTGATTGTTTCCTTCACCACTCGGTCCCACAAAGCACTACAGACCTAAAACTTTCACAGTCGGATAGAGGACAGTCAGGCCAATCTAAAACACTCATTTACGTTAAATTTTCGTTTTGCCTTCACAGAGATACTTGGATCGGAAAAATGCCCAATACTAGCTATTCTGGGTAATTTTTCCCCAAAACAGAACACGGGAAAAAAGTTTTCGCTATAAAAGATGATCAGCTCAACGAGTAATATATGTGATAATTTTTTTGGAATTTTCCATAGTAAAATGAACGAGCTAGCTCATACTTCACTTTTGCTGGGAAACCCCATTTTGTGCAGGCCGTCCGGATACCGTACCAGCATTTTAAATGTTTTTCGAGGTGACAGTTATTCTTAGAGTGATGTGTTCGACTAACTCAGAAAGTCTTATACGATTCGCATGAAGTCTATGTAATTGTGGTACACTCCGAAAGAATCACCTTTCTTCCGTATGATTAGTGGGTTCAGAAAAACAAAATAGCCGGTTGGTTTTCTTTGTACTCATACGATGATTAAAGTTTAATCATCGTATGACTTGTACATATGATGATTAAAGTTTAATCATCGTATGACTTGTACATATGATGATTAAAGTTTAATCATCGTATGTACAGGTCATATGATGATTAAACTTTAATCATCGTATGAGTACAAAGAAAGTCAATCGACTCCTTTTTTAATCATTAAAGTAAACGTTTGTTTCTACCAGAGAATAATTCTTTCAGAAAATAAATAACAGGTGTGCCAGAAATAATTTTCCTCTCTGTATTGTCTCAATATCTCCGCCAAGGTTGATCGCCTAGTCTCATCTTTTTAAAAAACTGTCAAAAACAACTTTCTGTCTAATTATTTTTACTGCACAAGCTAATTCTTCAACCAAAGTTGTTTTTATGTCACTTTATTCCAATTGATAGCCCCAACAGGTTCATCCTAAATGCAATAGTCCAAAGACCCTATTACCACATTTAAAAGTCAACTGGAAGCACTTCTCTGTATATATCGAGCATGATTTTAAATCCTGCTCTATATGACATAAAGGAACAGTACTGTTCCTTTATCCAAGTGAATCATCAATGGCGTTACGCTCTTTAAACATGCTCCCAACTAAACTATAATTTTTTTGTGGAAATTTTCGCCCTTGTTTAATACCACCATTTTTATCAGCGTCGACACGGTCCACTGCCCATGATTGTTTTGGGATATGTAAACACCGTCTACGTCGAACGTTTTTTTATCCGAAAAAAGAATTTTCATTATTTGTTCTTTTCGAAAATTTGTTCGAATCCAATTTGCAATTTTTTTTCTTTTGGACTTGTACGCATCGGTAAGAAGTGATTCGATTATTTTCTTGTACAGATGATATCCTAGATAATTTTTGACTATTCTTCTGACACTTGTTTGGAAAATATCCAACTCACTAGACAATTTTCGAACTGACATCCGTTTTTTCCATTTTATTCAACTCTTTATCTTTTGAACTGTTGTCGATGTTCGAACAAGACGTGAACGGCCGGAAGAACGTGACAGTTGGATAGAGCCGGTTTCACTGACCATTTCGCACCATCGTTTGACCGTTTTAAGATACAAACCTTCGTTTAAATCACTGAATATCTTTGTTGGAACACCACCATTTTTGTACTTTGAAAGAACGATTTTTGTAGATCTTCACTTTTCATTATCTGAAAAAACATCTGTATACATATATGCCTAGTAAAGCACATAGTTCTGTAGACATTTGAATGGGGAATCTTTTTCAAAAAAAATTTGAGACTAGGCGATCAACCTTGGCCGAAATATTAAGGAAATACTGAGAGTAATATCATTTCTTTCGCCTGATGTCTGATCCTGTCAAAAAAATTGACACTAATTTATAACATAAGTAAACTATCTACATATCACGTCAAATAAATAATGCGAGCTTTAGTTTCGAACAATGTGAACGGTATGGATTTCTATTTGTGTTTCTAGTGTAATCAAAATTATTAAATTTAACAAATGTTTCTCTCGCAGAGGAAAGTTAGTATACAACGAAATCAATAGAGAAAATAATATAAAAAAAGAAAAAATAGGGAGAACATTAAAATAGTTGATTGAATGAATTGCATTAATGAAAATATTTGTGATAGTTTAAAACCCGATTAAATTATCGGATGATCAATTTCAGTTAAATTTCAAGTGTAGAATAAAAAAAAGATGTAAAAAATAACTATTGTTGCCAGACAGATCAAACAAATTAATTAACTAGTAAGCAATAATTGGATGTGATTGAAAATTTTCATAATTGAACAATGATTTTGAAATTGAATATCAAACTTTAATTGCAGCTGACTTTAATTTCATGTTTTATTTATGAGTATCAATTTTTTTGATCCCCCAAAAAGTGACTTTTAATCCCCAAATTTATTAACAGTGAAATAATCTCCAAAAAATAAGACTTTAGATCTCCAAATCAATTAAAGAAATTTAAATTAAAGAAAATATATACAAGAAGAGCAATTTAATATATAGCAACATTAATTAGCGGACAGTATATAGACGAAGAATATGTATACAACAATTCTTAATTTACATTAAAGAAAAAATATACAACAAAAATACTCACTTTATAGCAACAAAGCTGTACGAACCTTTTTTGGACGACCTTTTCTGTTCACACTTCTTCTTGTATATCCTTCTGGCCAAAAATAACTAGACTCGATATTTTCCATATATTGTCACTATAAATTGTTCGTTTTGACAAAGTAAATAGAGAGTCGGATAGCTCGTCAAATTCTCTACAACCCTATTGTTCGCTAAGAATAAATATAAGCACAAGAAAGGTACCCTCATCCCCAGATTTCCCAGAAATTCATTTTTTCCCGTCATTCTTTCAAATTGTTTTTTTTCGTTTTCAGAAATTTTTAATTTCTTTTTAATTCAGAAACGAGTCATTAGAAAACTAAGTACATATTCTGAAAGCGCATGAAAATCTCTATCTCTCTGTATCGTAAAAATTTCTGAAAACGAGAAAAAAACAATTTGAAAGAATGACGGAAAAAAATGAATTTCCCGGGAATCTGAGAATGAGGATGCCTTTCTTGTGCTTATATTTATTTTTAGCGAACAACTGCGATTCAGAACATACTTATACAGAGTTGTAGAGAATTCCACGGACTATCCGAACACATACTTATTTTTCTCAAAATGTGAATTTATAGTAACGATATAGTGAAAATACCTAGTCTAACTATTTTTGGCCAGGGGGATATATTCTCTTTATATTCTTTTTCTTGTCTGTCCACTAATTAATTAGCAATTAATTTGTTATTAAATTGCTATATATCTTATATATATTTTCTTTAATTTAAACTTCTTTAATTGATTTGGAGATCAAAAGTCTTATTTTTTGGTGATCATTTCACTATTAATACATTTGGGGAATCAAAACACATTTATCCTTTATTTATTTAACGACTAATATCGATTACATAATCGGTAAAAATCGGACTTATTTGATTTTGTTTTCTATCCTAACCGTTTTTAATATGCGTAAGATCTTCAGTGTACTTAAAATATCTTGACAATATTGCCTATATCTATTATATATGTTAAACCCTATTCCTAGGCCGTAGGTGTTTTGAAGAAAATATGATCATATCCACATACAAGTTAGATAGAACAGTTTATAATGTTATGAATAGGAGAGATTATGGATAAGTGTGCAGAATTTTGATACAATAGAATATATCTCAGATGGGTTTAAATTAAACTCAGTATACGAAGTTATTTGGTCACAATTTGGAGAAAAATATACAGGAAAGAGTTGTAGACACCGAAAAATGCGAGTAAATGTGACATCTCAGATATCAGAGAAAGTCCCCGTTTCTCCAACGAGTAATAATCAATCAAAACTCAAAACAAAATCGGCATTACCAACGCCGGCTCGAAATACTTCTAATAAAGGAATAATATTTAGCATATGTACAGTAGTTATCAAGACTAAGCAAGTAATGTTTAATTTAACGAAAATAATCTTAGATTTTTGTTTATTAATATAATAGAAACATGAAAATTTCAATTAACATCCGAAACTCCAACTAATAAAAAGTTCATTTCGAAAAAACAAAAAATCTCATACTGACGGTTATATACATCATAAATTGAATATTCTATCTAACAATTTGGTAAACTAATGAACAGTGACCTAAACACAACGGGGTTTCGGAAGATTTCTTTATAGATTAAAGATTTCTTTTACATATTATTAAGTTTTTATTAAACATAAAATTTTTGTTTCAATTTAATTTAATTATTTAATTACTTTTTAATAGAAATATGATGACGTCTTTTCTTACATACTACATACTAAGGCATGAATAGGATAAAAATAAAAAACAAAATATTTTTTCGTAAAATTATTGCCCCATAAATGATGAAGTAATACATCTTTTCGTTATGCATGGATGGATTGTATATCGACTTTGTTTAGATAAAGGTTATAACCAACAATAGAGGCACATGTACGATATATAAATCGTTGCATTCTTATTATATAATTATAGTGACTTTCATATTGTTCGTTTTACCTACAACTAACTTATTTGTAAAAAAATTAGTATCTTGTTTTCATGGATCATCAGTAAATAACAAGTGGTCACTCACGAATAGATTAATATCGATGTAAGTAAAATTACTTCGTTGATATTACACAAAAAAAGCGTCAATTTCACTTTCTCCCTCTTATGAATATCAAAGTTAAAAAAACTAAAAACATCTTTCTAGTCTAAAAACAGCTATTAGTATGATGTATGAGACTATAGGTTATTCAGCATAGTCTTTTGATTGTTCCTTCACTTTGATTGAAAGACAGAACGTTTCGTCTTGTCTTTCCTTTTCTCCATTTGAATTCAATGATATGTACATATAATTACACTAGATGAGACATTGAATATGTTATCATTTGGTTTTGAAATATGTTTTATTATTATACTCTTGCACGCTCACTCATCAATTTCTTTTTATTATTTCTCTAACAAATATTGTTTGTTCTGTCTTTTGGAAACAAGTAATTCATTGCCTCAAAAGAACTCGAATATCTTGTCTTCTATCAGTTTTTTCTTCAATTTTATTATTTATATCAACTTTAGGTACTCAAATCCAGGCGTGGTACAGTAATTTCAAATGAATAAAACGTTTTCAGCTACATATAAAATACCACATGTAAATGGACATTATGAATATCATACACCAACTCATGAACGTGTTCAAGTAAAACACGAAACGCAAACACCACTATCAAACACCACAACAAAAAATGAAGAAGAACCAATGGGGAACGGCCATCATTCAAGTTCAACAGAGGATATGAGTCAAGGAAAAGATGTCGAAAATTGGTCATCACATGATGTTAAAAGATGGATTAAAGTTCAATGTAAAAAATTTGAATTGAAAAAGATAATTAGTGAAAAATTTGAAATGAATGGTAAGGAATTCATGTTACAAAAAATTGAAATTTAATACAATTAATTTATTTTCAGGACGTGGTTTATCCTTATTGTCAAAACATGATTTTATTCGTCGAGCACCCGAGGGGGGAGAAGTTTTATATTATGCCTTACAGAAATTAATCAGTAAGTATTATAGTTAGTGTCAATTTGCAACTTAAACTTTATTCTAACATTCAGATCCAAATAAAGAGAATGCCGCCCGTCTCGATCAAAGTTTAATTCGAAATTCATCACGTCAATATCGTATTGTTGAACTCGGATCGGATGCCGAAGAAGAAATTGAAAATGGCACATCGTCATCAGCACCAATTGTGGAAGAGCCAGACGATGTTTCATCGTTCTCACGTTCACGACAATCACGTTCAGATACAGCAGGCTCTCACCATAATAGCAATAATTCATTTAATAATTTTCGTATGCCATCCCATTTTATCCATCCTGGAATGGCTTACGCTCATAATCAGATGATGTACGGTGTAGCACCACGTTTTTATCACCCAAATGCTGCATTTGCTCATCCCCAGGCATTTTATCATAATCATGCACATCCACATTTTCATCATCCAATGACCGCACCTTATCAGAATTACATTGGCGTTTTTGTTGAAGAAATTGATAATCCAGCAACAGCAGCAAATGTATCATCAAATCTTCATAATACAACAGCTGGAGAACAGTTGTATCTTGTCACTATCAACGGTCAACAGTATGTAATGAACGAAATGAAAGTAAAACAGTTTTTGATCGAAGTACAACAGCAACAACAACAACAACAGCAACAGCAGCAACAGCAATATCAATTTCAGCATGCACAAGCACAACAACAGGCTGCAGCACAACAGCAATATCAACAGAATCAATCACAATCTGGCAGCACTTTAAATTCAAATAGTCGTCCTACGATGCCAAATCAAGAGAACGCGAATGGAGCTTCATTTTACTACGCTTAATATGTATCTCGTTCATGGTTCCAACATTGTGATATAAAGAATGGTTATTATAGCAGCTAATTCGGACACTTTTTTCTTGGCTCACAGCATCAAAAGTAATATATTTTTCTCGAATAAAATTTTTCGCTTTTCCAAGATTATCATGTATACTTCTCTCCTTCCTCACAAATCCAACTAATAAATACTGCTTGACAGGTATTAATTTATATTCTATTCATTCAGAGATCTACCTGCGTATTAAGTCATCATTATTTCACTCTTATAACGTTCCTTTCAGGTGTGGCTTCCTATTTTCTTCTTCTTTAACAATTAAATTATGTAAATTTTTTCGTATAAATTAAGCAGCTAAATATAAAAACAATATTCTTTATTTAAAAATTCTTTTCCTCTTTTATTACTATCAACAACAGCAACAAAAAGAATGACGGAGATCACCGTCGATCCAACTGATTTACTGAAACAGTAAGTGTTCTATTAATTTCCATTACGTGAAGCTAGCATACTCTAATAAACAAACATTTTTCATCTTACTGTCTTCTCACATAACATTACCACTCTCATGATCATCTTATTTTCATTCTACGTATCAGTCACTATAACTAATAAATTCAAATTCTCTATATGAATAAGTCAGTCGTTAATGTTTCCATAATTCAAAACATAGATCTTATGCATTTTTCATCATATTATCATTTCCAGTATCATATAATTAAATAATCAGTGTATTTAGAACTCACACTTAGTATAATACATTTTGCCTCTTGTCTCATTTCTGACTCTGTCAAATTATGTCGAATGATGTATATAAACGGTTTTGGAGTCGAAATGTCGAGCAAGAGTCTCAACCATTTCTGATCGACAAAAACATTTTATGTGCAGTCATTTGCTTTTTGTTGAAATAGAGGTTTTTCGGTGTGGGTAGCCAAACTAAACTAAAAATACTTGTTTTTAACAAGAAAAACCCGAATGTCCGTATAGCATATCAAAATTGTCCACTATGACCGCGAATCGCGTTAAGGTCACATAAAATTGAGACGTGTCGATTGGATCTGAAAACATTCGAGTCAATATTCACCATTCATTCAATTCTAGGCCGATGATTGAATTAGAGGACGATTGCATTCAACCTTTCTTTCGGATAAAATGGCTGATCGTGGGGAAAACTGTTTTTTGTGCACGTTTTTTTCCGGAATTGTTGAAAAAAAGTCTATCACTAAAATCTTTTGACATTGTTGTGTACGTTTACAGAAAGGTGCACGGAGACGTTTCTGTGCATGGTTTTTTAACGAGTAAAAGATATTTTCGTTTTACATGCAGATGACCTAAACAAATAAGATGATCTATGAACAGACGTCTCGTTTAATACAAACGAGACTTATCGACTGAAACTGTATGATCAATTTTGAAAATTGATGTGGAGTGAAGTTCATCTGTTTGAGAATTAATTCAACCCACAGTTCTCAATACACTCTAACTATTTCTTCTTTAAACAAAAATCATGTGAAGGAAAAAGGCGTAGACGTCCCGAAAAGACAGAAAAAGCATTAAGTCGATCATAACTTTGGTGAGAATACTAAAAGAGGATTTTTATTTGTAAATAGCTACATGCTATATTTTTGGTAATAAAAAAAATTTAATAATGAAACAATAGGATATAGATTAACCTCGTTCTTCAAAAACCGTGCACAAAACATCTTCATGCACATTTCTGCCTTTTTGCGTACATTTCTGTAACCGTGCACAAAAATGTCAAAAGATTTTTTTGTACACGGAAAACAGCAAATCGTACATAATTTTGGAAAAAAGCGTGCATAGAAAAATCCTCGTCCCTAATCGTGAGCTTGGAAAGAAATTATCACTGTCACTAATTAAGACTGTTTTACATCGCTTACATTTTGTTGATATTACAAGTAATTGAGTTATTATTCGGTGCAAAGGTTGCTATAAAATTCATTGTATCTTCTCGTTGACGTAACAGTATAATTTTTTACAACGACAGTAGTGCTGCTACATTTCACTTGATAGTTGTTTATTGTTGGAAAATCATCATTTCCATGCTTGTTTAAAGAAAATTGAATGTAAAGAATGAGATGTGATTTTCTTATTTATTTAGTTTGCATCAATCACTGAAAATTATAAAAAGTACAGAAAAGCTAAACTTCCACTAATAATTTTCGGTTTTACAATGTATTAATCTAATCTATAGACTACTATTGCATAGATCCATGTATGTCAATGCTTTTTCTAACTGTTCCATTTGGACATAACTCGAGTGATATTCATGTTTGATAAACATAAACAATTCGTGACATTTTTTTAAACAATTTGCTGGATCCGTTTCAGCTAATTTTAACATTGTCTTATATTCATTTAGATACTCACTCCATTTTTGATCATGCTCTTTATCAAAAGATTGTCGATGACATAACGGACAAAGACAATAGAAACCATACTGAAAACTTAATCTCTCTTGTCTTAAACGTTTCAACTGAAATGGTTCAATATAACTAATTAAGATTTCTTCATTACACTTTAAATCTCTATCAGCAATTAAAGTCATTTCTTCTTGTTCAAAATTCCAACGATAAAACGCATTTTGTTCGCACGAATGATTAATAAATGATAAATAATAGAATAGAGCAGAACGAGTATCCGCTTCTAACACATAACAATTCATATTTATAACATTTAACAAATCTTCATCGTACCCATATAATTGTTCAATAAAATGTTTCTTCTCTGGACTAATCTTTTCGTATTCATCTTTTATATTTGATAATTGATTCGAATGGATAATCATTAACGGTTTTTCAGTAAGAATTATTGATCCATATGAAATATCACATTTTGCAATCATGCCATAGCCTTTACCATCAAGTAACTTAATAAAGAATAAATCAGAACATGAATCAAGTATTCGACGATCGTACAAATCTAAAAAGAAAAATTTTCTCATCAACTTTAGGTGTCTTTTCCATCGATCTGAGAGTACTTGTTTCTCTTAAATATCTTCTTTCAAAAATATTGAGCAGACTGGTTCATTTGCACGTGACTTAAAAGCAATTAAGATGTTTTCTCATGAATGCTCAAAATAAACCTTCTATCAAATAAGAGAGAAAGACTTTAGAACTAATAAAAAATGGAGCCGTTTCTGGACCACTTATATTCGTTGTTAAGCAGACAGATAGATTTAGATTGAAAAATCCTATAACAGCAACCTTTAGGAAAGTGATTGATGTTCGATTTATCAAAAAATTTCTTTCACGTTTTATCATAGAACTCTTGTAACTATAACTTTAGTGAATGTACTTGAGACTAAGTACTTAGAAAAGTACATGGATACGTAATGTCCAGGGTACCTGGAGTTTTTTACAGGTAAAAAAGGTACTTTAAGTTCTTCCAAGCATTTGGCATGTATTCAATCTAAAAATGCTTGATAAGTGCTTAAACAAGCAGTTTAGCAAATTTGCAAGTAGCTAAGTACTTGATCTCAAGAACATTCACTAGGGAGGAAATAATAGAATTTTATACGAAGTCTCGATGCATCCTGTCTCCTACCTTCCTTCATGTGCAAGCCATTGTGTTCTTCCATTTGATACATTTTATTCAGTTTTTAATTTTGACGGTAGCTCCATCAAAATTGAAATCACTCAGAGTCTTCTGAATATGATAACGATGTAAGAGTAGTGAGCATATCCTTTGACATATCCATCAAAAACAAAGAAAAATTTTCAAAAATTGCTATGTGAAATATGTTCTCTAAATAGGATTGTTATTGCATAACAAAAAGGTGAATAGAAAGTGCATTAGAAAATATCACACGTTCCTATAGTAAGAATTTTATCGTGTATCCTCTATCGTTGAGTTCGTACATTACCATAAAAGTATAGGATCCAGTAGAACTAGCATTTTTTGACCTCAGAAATAAAAGTCTTCCGTTGACAGAATTGTCTGACGACCGTTTTCAATGCTTATTCAATCAGTATTTTTGCAGTTCTCACATCAATAGAAAACAAAATGTTTGACTATTTACAACTTCGCAGTAGCTGTGGGGTTTATCTAGTGATGCTTAAGAGAAATCTGTCCAATGGAGTCTTTGTTCCATATAGAACAAAGACAAGGCAGCTCATTGTTTGAATACTTACACGGCGGACGGAAAAACACTGACTATATAGGTCGAACTATTCTACAACCAAGCGCTACTTTCTATTAGTTTCACGTTAACGATAGTGACTAGTTGTAGAAATTTTAGCTGCGGAGTATGTTTACCAGAGTTGCCAGATGCTCGGGCCAGAAATGCGGAAAATTTTGTCAGAATGTGAAAAAGAAACGGAAATGCATTTTCATGGTCTAACTTCATCTTTTTCAGGAGCAGAGAGTCAAAAAAATGTTTTCTCTAGCACTTTGTGGTTTTACTCAATAAAACATAAGAGACCAACAAACAAAAATGTAAATCTCGATTTTATTTGACACATTGTTTTTTGACTATATTTTTGATTAGAATAAATAAATATAAGCAGTTCTGTCGTTGATAAGAACTAATTATAAATTTCAGTGCATGATAATAATGAGTTTTTAACGAAAACCAGCAAAAGCAGAAAATGCTTAATATGCGGACAAATTGCGGAAAAAACTCCAAAATCTGAAATTTGTCCGCAAAATGCGGACCATTTGGCAACACTGATCTTGATCGACTATATGTGTTTACGTTACTTATGAATCAATACGATTTCTCACGCGAGAGAATGGACGGAGGAAGAGATCTACCTTCTTAATAAGTAGAACTTTTCACTTTTTCTGACGCTATTTTGAGCAGATAATGTTTACAAAAAAAGTTACTAGTTGAGATGGAAGACAAAAGACTTTTTCTGTTAAAACTAGAACCATAACATCGACAAAAAAAATAAAATTGATTTAGAGTCGCGTATTAAGCACACACGATAAACCAAAAAAATTTATATTTTTTTGGAGAACTTTTTTAAAAAATTTAATAATTAATAAAAAAAATTTTTAAAAAAAAATTAATTTACCATATAAAATATTTTT
>CAJNOQ010001588.1:7204-30120 GCA_905250885.1 Didymodactylos carnosus | reverse complement strand
TGTCCTTTTTTTGTCTTACTCTGAAACCTATGCTAATAGTACAACGATAACTCATTCTGAACTATCTTCGGAACAATTATGATAGTTATAGTTTTACAGTTATAACAGTTATGACAGTTACAGTTATAACAGTTATACAGTTATGACAGTTACAGTTTTACAGTTTTACAGTTATAACAGTTACAGTTATAACAGTTATACAGTTATGACAGTTACAGTTTTACAGTTTTACAGTTATAACAGTTACAGTTATAACAGTTATACAGTTATGACAGTTACAGTTTTACAGTTAACTGTAACTGGTGCATGCCTATGTCTACTACAAACAATAAAAGTAGGTCAAGTACAACTACATCACGGACGGAAACGTTTTGTCGTTTTTATGAAGTCGAATACACTATTATGTAATATGAATAAGTCACGTTCATTCATAAAAGAAAAAGGTGGATCCATAAACAGAATATGGTTTAACGGGATGATATTGACCTTTAACGCCGTCTTAATGATATTTAACATTAGAGATCTTTCCGTAGTGAAAAGAGGACAGGTAAAAACGAAGTGAGGAGCGGTATCACAGAGAAACCCACATGTACACATACATTCTTTAACTAGATCGTGCTTAGTTAGTTAGTTTTCAGTTAATCAATTTACCAAATTGCGTTGTTTTTTTACAAACAATCGATTACAAGAAATCATGGTGTAAGTTGAGGAAGTTACCGTGAAACGCAACAGCCTTCGGTGCTAGATCAATTCCTCGCAGGTCTTTTCGTCGTGGTCATTTTGTCGCGAACAGTTCATCGCGTTGGAATCACGATTCTAACACCGAAAAATGAGTTTGATACCAGTACTTCGTTCTGCAGTATTCAAAAGATCTCAACTACAAAAGGAAAATCCATGATTTCTCATGATGGTTGCACTTCTACATTAGAACGAAGTACCGATATCAAACTCATTCTCGGTATCAGAATCGTGATTCTAAAGGTAAGCTTATGCCGTCGAATTGCTGGCATCTTATTTAATTCTTGTGTTTGTCATTTTAAAGGAAGCTATCAGACAAATCTGGCTACGGATTTTGTGCGACAAAAGTGATCAGACTAAATGTCCACGATGAACTGTCCACAAGAAAATAATCGCGACTAAAAGATCTGCGACGAAATGTCCGCGACAAAAAGACCAGCGACGGATTGACCGGTCACCCAGCTTTCTTATCAGATTTCAAACTCATTCTTCTTATCGTAATTACCTACCAAAATGAATCTAGCTATTGCCTTAGAGTAGATATCAAAAAGAAGAATTTTGAAAGTTCTCTGGACTTTTTGCTAATTTAATGACCTTCTATAGGATTTTTAAGAACATATTCGAAAAGGGTGACTATTTTACACATATCTGATCGCTTCTAAACTTATGAATATCACTTTCTTGAGACGGTAGACCGAATCCGCAATAGGGACATCAGATGTCATCGAGGAGGAAAAAGTATTTTTCTCCTTCAAAATACATTTTTAAATAAAACCAACCCGATTTTCGAAATTAGTATCATATTCTGCGTAGAATAATGTATATTTCAAGGAAACGCGTTAAAAAGAAATGTTTCGATGTTCGAAGGAGGTCATATGGGCTAAAGCTTTTCGAAAAAAATGAAAGTCGTTTTGAAAAAAAGTCGTTTGAAAAAATATAGTGCATGTCCTCTGATAATTGACAAGTTTCTCAAACATATACCCACACAGAACAACTATCAGCATACTACTATGCGTTCCAAAATACAATGGTCTCGGATATTTTTTGAATAATTTTTCACAGAAATGAGATAGAGACGTACGGTTTTCAGAACACAATAAAAAAACATTCGAACACGCTAAAAATCTCAGGATATGATTAATGTTGTCCGCTAAAGGTAATTATAAGATGGAAGAATCGAAAAGCATATTTTTGTCGATAAGTATTCCAGAAACCCTTTTGAAACACCTTAGGATTTTTTAAAATTTATTTCGAGATCTCCTATAAACAGGATATAGAATAGCTTAAATACTCTACATTCTGAAGTTTTGAACTCGTTCTGATGTTTTTTGAGTGAAAAGTGAATTTTTTAATATTAAGTTAAAACTAGGGATGCAACGGTAACGGTTGACAATCGGTTAACCGTTACCGGTCTAACGAGTTTACCGGTTACCGGTTTTGACCGATTACCGTTACCGGTCCAATCAGTTCTGTGAGTGATGTGAGTTATTAAGTTAGTTTGAGTTACACTGATTGTTACATGTTAAAAAGTGTTTTTCTTCAACGTTATGTTGATTAACAGAGAATTGTGATTAAAGAAACACTTATTTTGTGTTTTGAATTGTGTAGCAAATATTTCTTTTGTTTTTCGAGGTTATTGTTCTTGACTATTTTATGAAGCAAATTATTGGTATACAAGCAATATTTTGCCCTCCAAGACGAAGTGATTCGAAAAAACATTTAATAAAAAATTTCGTACCAAAGGAGAAGGGACGAAAAATAATGTGCACATGTACAACTCAGACCGTAGCTTTTGCAATCGTCGCGGGTTGAAAACGGTAACGGCTATCGGTCGTAACCGGTTGAACTGGTAACGATAACCGATAAGGTGCGGCTGGACCCGTGACAGCGACCGGTAGGGTGCGGTTACCGTTATCGTTGCATCCCTAGAACCTGAAAACCCGAATTTTCGTAAAACTGACGCTCCGGTAGATTTTTAAAACTTTTTCCAAAAATAAATAGTGTCGAAAATCCGATACAACGCTCGAACCACAGAAAATCAAGGTCTCAATTTACTCCCGTTCGAAAGAGAACACCCGGCCTATCCCATGAAAAAAAATCAATACATTCCCAAGTAAATTTCAAAAGATAGAGATTTTTCTGGGCTTCAGAATGAACTATAATATTTTGTTTTAAACGTTTGCCCTTATACATTTATTGGCTAAATACTGGATAGATATCTGAATTTTTACCCCTAGTGATATATAAAAATAATCACAGTTTCTTTCACAAACAGAAATTAGGAATAGTTTATATTTAGAAAAATGCAGAATTAAAAGGGCTACCAAATAAGCTATAGTACGTTGTTTCAAACATTAAGTTTAATAGACATAATGGACTTATATTCTTTGATATTTTTATAGAGCTATCAAGAAAGCCTTTAATTTTGTTTTTTATTTTAACTACAAATGATTATTGAAATAGTTTAATAAGTAAACCAATCAGAAAGCACTTAACAAAGGAAGCTGAGATATGGTTTGATTGAGATTAAGAAACTTGACAGATCTTGTGCAGATAAAAACTTTCTGTAGGACATGAGTGTAGAATGTAGACTAATACAACTTCGTGCGTGTTTTTGTTAATTATAAAAGCCTGCTAGGCAATGATACGGGATGAACTTGTAGTACTATCTTGATAGTCTTTGGAAAAACTATTCTGAAAAAAACTTGATAGAGGATTTTGAAGCAAGGCCAGATCCAAGTCGGACTATTTCAAAAAGTAACACATGATAGTTACAATATAACTAAAAACCTATTAGTATTGAGAGGTTCACTCTTTTACCGTTTGATTGTTCGAGATGTAGGCTACATTTTCACCACAAAATGAAACATTACTTGAACAACATTGTCTTGAACTCTTGACCCACCTATAGCGGTTACAAAACGGCCTATTTGATCGTTGGGATCTACCTTATATAATTCGTGGAACTTTTGCAAGCACTAGTTCACTACCAAGGGACTAGTTTCAAAGGACATAATCAGGACGACTTCGAAAGAGCACATCAACGAAGTTACAACTTCGATACGACATATATATATATATGAATACGGATACATACTGTTTCAAACAAATAGCCAGAGTACCAAACATTCATATGTCTGACGGACAGACGAAAGTTTTGTTTTATTTGTGTTGATAGGTAGAAAAAATGAACGATCAGATTGGTCAGAGATGATTGCCGGTCGCAAATATGTATATAAAAATATAATATTTATCTTATTCTCACTGTCACTCACTGAAGCAATAGTTTTAAAGTCTAGTGTCCCCGTTATTGTTGAAGCACCTTTTTATTTTTCCCTTCAAGGCCGCCAAACGCTATCCACTGACTGATGTCGTCCGAAATTAGAAAATATAAATATTTGAAGGTTAAACATAAATAAAAAAAGGTGAAAGTCAACATCAGCTAACAGAGCAAAGAAACTCCTACAAATATTTGTACTCCTAAGACAGGATTAATGCGCTTACAACCATATATATGTCGAAACCAAAATGCTGGAAAAAGAGAGGTAAGATAGTGTTACAGGCTATCAGCCTTTACAACTACATGAAGATTCTTTTCTTTTCGTCCTTTTTTCTAGTGACATTGCCTTTTCGTTTAGTTCGTTGTATCATACATATATGTTGCAACCAAACTTAAAATTCGGCCAAAATTTGAAATTTGGCTGACGATTCTCAGCCAAAATTCA
Organism: Didymodactylos carnosus; assembly: GCA_905250885.1. Lineage (NCBI taxonomy): Eukaryota > Metazoa > Rotifera > Eurotatoria > Philodinida > Philodinidae > Didymodactylos > Didymodactylos carnosus. The sequence continues at coordinate 25,657 of CAJNOQ010001588.1, read as the reverse complement.
GATTTGAAGTTTGGCTACAACATATACATATGATCATACATATATATGACTTTTCTTTTCGTTTTTGGTCATTCTAATCGTTCACCATTTTATTGTTGATGACAAGTTATGTAATAATCTTGGATATTCATGTCTGATAATCAAGCTCTTCTGATCATCCGTCCGGATAAAACAATCACCACATTGTGATTTATTGTATTTATTCTGATTAATGTTCGTGGCTTTTCGAGAAGGCCTTATGAAAGGCTAGTCAATGTCTATGAGTGGGTGTAACGATTAGGAGAAAAATCTCTAGATCATGCTAGCTTTCTAGTGAGAGCTGTAGTTGATGGATGATCATATGAGAAGCTGTCAGCTGTAAATCAGATTTGTTCTCCCTTTACTACGTTTCTGTCCTAAGGACCCCTCAGAAATTATCTTCGACACCGTACATCCGATCTTGACGAAACTTTCAATAAATGTTCGGTTTAATGAGTTACGGGAATGAAAACATTTTTTTGTCTCCAGGTCTTTCAGGAATTTTCCAGAGCTCAAGGTCCAAAAAGTACCCTGAAGTACTTTTAAACTGGAAAGTAAGCTGGAAAGTTCGGGTTTGTTTTGTTTTAAGCTAGACACCTAACTACATGGTCTGACCGGCGCGGATTTCTTCATTAAATCTTTATTGGTTTCCAAACAACCAACAACCTCCCAAACCTGAAAACTCACTCTTGAGGATTTTCTAAAACTCCTCAATTTGATAAAAGCTACGACCTAATTCAAAAATCGGCGCCGGTCAGACCATGTAGTTTCTTTTCCTCTTTAAAACAAAAAAGAATAAACTCTTTACGACAAACTGCTATTACTGTCAGTTTGTCTATACTCAATTTTAGCACTTATAGGAAAATGCCTGTATGATGCAAGGTCATACAGAGTTGTGCAAGATCTTATTTTGATCAGAAACGTCTGCTCTACCAATCTGTATGTTCAGAAAAAATTTTAATTGCATAAGTATCCAGGAAAAAGCTATTATTTGAAGACCCTGTTTTCCGAGAATCCTAGACAACTTGAGCAAAATCCCGATAAACTCAATTTTGTAACCAAAAGCGATATAGATTCTGAAAGTAGACACGTCAGGCTATCTTCTCATGTGTTTATCTCAAAACTGAGCATGGAAAAAGAGCAAATAGATTTTAATTCGGACTTGAGTCCCTCCGAGTTGGAGTTGGACTTTAGAGTTCTTAGCGGAGTTGGAGTTGTCTCTAGCCGGAGTTGCCCAGCTCTGCTGATGATGATTAATTGGTAATGTTGGTCAGTGATTAACAATGGAAGAATGTTAATGATGCCGACCATATATAAGAATAACGTTGTGAAATACAAGCAGAGGAAAGAACTATTGAACTTTGAAGACTTCGTTGTGACAAAGGTATCGTACATCCTGTTTATTTCATATGAATCGTCTAATATTTACTGATCTATGTGAAATAAAAAACACAAACGCACTCTTATTACGAAATTCTCTATTTTTCCTGATGTATCTTACAGGCCCATCTAAACAGATGTTCTGCTAAGATAAACAACCATTATTCAAGGATATTTTACAATATAATTAACAAACATTCATATCAGTCGTCACGAATATCTGTTTCTCTTCTTTTGGTAACTTACTGATATGCTTATTATTTGTTTGACTCAGATTTCATTCTCTCTTTTCGATTAATTTCTCTAATAACTTTAAATGCTTTTTTCCATTTTAGTCTAATATTTTCAAGCGACTGTCGAGGATGGTGGATTATGTGACTGATTAATAGTGATAGAACTACATTCGTTGATGATGAAAGCATATATGTTAATCGTACTCGTTTGGCGTTAGTGATTCTGTTTTTGTTGTGTAGACTGGCAATAACTGTATTGGTCTTGAATTGAATACTAATAACTATTATAAACTATTATTCGTGAACGATGTCATTATATATTATCTCTAAATTGTAAAAATTATTTATAAATTGCTTAATCGCCAACTTCTTAGTTAAGCATTAATGAATGTTTCATATTCTAATGTAGATACAATTTATCATTCATGGCTAAATAAGCATATACTTTTGATTCTTTCTTCCTTAGGTTTATCGATTCGAGGATATAGACATAGTATAATAAAGTAAGCAACCGAGTACAACTGATATACTAGGGATTATACAATTAGCATCAATTTATTTTTATAAATATGTACAATCAATAACCGTTAAGCTATTGTTACATAGAAATACGAATTTCTTTTATCACCAAGCATTTTTAGATATAAATAATCACCAAAAAAGGATACTTTTGATAACCAAATGGTGATCAGCACCCTTAATTTTATCGATAGATATCTATCGTTCTCATCAATGGCTTACGTTCACTGATTTTCTGATACGTCGACAGTCATGTTAGTTTATAATATCATCGTAGGCGTGCACATATTCAGTTGGTATGAAACAATATTCCTGTAAACATTCGGTTTGATTAGCTACTTTACTGGATCAAGTCAATGATGAAACATCTATTCAGCCAATAGGAAACATAAAGATAAACACGCCCAAAGAAAGTTAGAACGGCTTTCCATTCTAAAATATGTTGTTTTTCTTCACTTTGTACATATTTTTCTATATTGTATATTGGTTGAGAAATGAATAATCTTAAGGGCGTTGGACACCATTTGGTTATCAAAAGATTCCTTTTTGGTGAACATTTGTATCTAAAAACGCTTGGTGATCAGAAGTACATTTTCCTTATATAATGAATAAAATTAGTAACAAAGTTTAATACATAAAAAACTCATCACACATTGACAATTTCAAAAGAATAATATTCATTCTTCTTATTCCATCAACCAAAAAATGATGAAGATCTTTTCACTTTTTTTTTACGATGAGAATAATGAGACACTTGCTACAATATCGTACAGAAAAGTTTTGTCTAAGAAACCCCAATTATTTCTGCTTGCCAAAAACATTCTTCTGGTCGAATAAGAGTTGTATTTTCTCAATTCGTATAGATATCTACACACCAGAAGTCGAAAATCCCGAAACTTCTAAAAAAATGTATAAAATTCTTCTCTCTATTGATAACTAGAACAAAATCTAAAAATTGTACTTGGTCAATCTATAGTCGCACCTCATTTTAAAATCAATCGGAACTCTCCAGCATCTGTTTAGACGGAGATTTTTGTAGAAATACGAAGACCGATAAACGATTTTCAAAGAAAATGTTGGTACATTTTAAAACTTGTAGGAAAATGCTTCGTCTCATTTTGACCATCAAAGTTTCCCTCAGAAATCTACTCGTACAGGAAAAAGTTTGATTGCAATAACTTCTAGGGAAAACTAGTATCTTGTCTATAAAGCTACTTGCTTTAAATCATAGAAAATAGTTCTAGAGTATAAAGAGATATCTGAAAGTAGACACTCTGTTGACTGTGCTGTTGACTATCTCAGAAATAATATCATTGAAAAAAGTTTTCATTTTTAAGACAACTAGGTTTTCAGCTCATCTTCACTCATAATAACACCATTTTTGCCTCCGATACTATGTCACCACATCTCTTCTTTTATTTTCACACAAGAATTCACAGAAGAATTCAATGTACTCTCTAACTTATTCGTTTATCGCTCTAATGGAAAAAGATACTATAACGTATTAATAGCTCAATTTCACTCACATTGTTTGTAACTGTTATTACAGCCGGAAAAAAGTAGTAGATCACTATTCGTTGTAGTAAAATGGTACCAATATAAAAGAGAAAAATCGTACAAATTTTTTGCGATTAAAAAATGTAGATTCAGGTTATAGATTCTTTTATTTTTGCAAACAGCCATGACACAATAAATGGAAATAACTGAAGATGCATCTTCTTGTATTGGAGTTGGCAGAGACGGAATTTTCCTGTTATTTTTGATTTTTCACAAATATTGTAAAAGAACAGATTCTCTATGATAGTTAGAAAATCAAGTCCAGTTTTATTCGTAACTGCTAACAAAAGTGAGAAAAAAAACATTTAATATTATACATAATGCTAGTTTTGAACTAAATTTTCAACGCTTCTGTATAAGTTTAGAATAAGCTATCAAAAACACCTGGAAAATAGATCAGTGTTATTCTTTGATTAGTAGTACGATAGCGTATTAAATCCAATTTACCGATCCAATGGACCGAAAATGTTTTGAGGGGGTCGTTCACGGGCGCCCAAGGACGTCGATGACGGAAACTTTGCCTCCATAGCAGTCCCCCATAACAGATATAGACAGTCTTTTTTTAAAGGGTCATGATGAATCAACATTTGAGGGTGGAAAAGTGTCTGCCAAGAGATGGATCGTGAATGATAATGATAGTTTATCATATCCTTTCTTTGCAAATATTTGCTACATGTTAAATATACTTATTGTACTTTTAGCTTATGCCATTAGGACACTTAATAATTTAGTTTCGATAATACGTCATACAGATTTGTCGTCGTTCGATATCACAGTAGTTAAAAGCTAGACAAAAAGAAAAAATATCCCAGGTAATCCAGATATAGTTCTTTGCATTAAGGTAATCAAGCACACTGGAATGCTACTCTGCAACCTTATCAACTTTTTCGCTTACAGAAGTAAAATCACGAGTGTATAATAGAAGAATACGACAAAAAGTGAAAATAAATAGAAACTACTCGAGTATCTACGTTTTATACATAATGTTTCTACTAACTACAGAGAAAGTATATCTAACATATTCTTCAAATGAATAATCTCCGTATTACTTGTCAGGTATACTTTGTTAATATAGCATATGAGCAAGCGCTGAAACAACATATGAATAACTTGTACAAAAATAACTTTCTATCACTTTTGTTACCGAAGAAAACGATAATTTCACAAGAACAAAAAAAACGAATTTTTAATAATCATTTTGTTTAAAATACCCAGAGTAGCAGACACAAATACAAAAGTGTCATTATTTGATACGCATTAACGGTATGTTACTTATTTTTAAACGACTTACTGGTGCCACCTTGTATATGATCACCACTTATATTATCTCGTTCACGTGTTGATAATCCACTTGTTGAATCACGATGTCGACGTCGACGAGACAAATTTAACCATAAATAAACGCCAATTAAAATTGATAATATTAGAAATATCATCCATTGTTAGATTTAAACCTTTATTAAAAATAAAGTATAAACCTGAGCACAAAGGGTTAAAAACCCACTTTAGCACTATACGCAGAAACACACACATGTAACATAAGAACGTAAAACATAACAAGAGAGAAATAAATAAAGAAAAAAATAGAAGAAGTCTTCGTCTTATCCCTAGGGACATCACACTTGCACTATTGGTTTTCAATGGTGTTATTGAAGCTAATGATGCTCAACCTAGAACTAGAGCTCAATTTAGTCTCATCACATGTAGCACCCACTTAATCGAACTTAATGTTGATACGTGACAGATGGAAATCCAGGCTGCTTAAAGCGATTATTCATAGATATAACTTTAAAACAGAATGATATATCTCTATCATATCTTCATATTTCATCGAGTCATATAACATAAGTAATGACATTGTTATGGTTGCCGTAGGCATTATGTCAACAATCTCAGAGAATAGCAGTTTTCGTTGGTTTTGGTATAAAGGACAATGGAGGAAAAAGTGTTCAAGTGTCTCATTCGCACCGGGTCAGCAGTGAGATTGCTAATGTACAAATCATGCCTTAGTTGAGTTCGATCAACTCGACATCGACAAAAATGTATTTCATCTAAGCGATTATTTATAGTAGGAAATCTTTTCTTGACCAATGTTTTAATATTCTTTTTAAAAGAATTCAACTTCATTGTGCTATGTGTACTAAATGGTAATTCTTGCCAATCAATACGAGCTTGACAAAAAAATGATTCTCTAAATATTTTTGTTCTGGGAAATGGCTGCCAGTGCTGATCATTTAGTTGACTACGAGTATTATAGTTAGCAAAACTAGTATAACTCTGCAAGACAAAGTCATTTAAACCTGCTGGACATCTCATTCTGATTAGAACACTCTGCTCAACATAGCTCCATGTCTTTTAAAACCGATAACTTTAAAAATTTTAATTAAAACATAAAATTTAGAAAAGGTGATTTTTAGGGCTTTCAGAAATCTTTTTCAAAATCCTCCAAAAACATTAAATTTTTGGCAAACTGTGATGGATTCTGAAAGATGACACTTTGGGATACGGAACCGTATGGTTACTTCAGTTTCGAAGGTTTCGATGAAAACATCGAATTTCTGAGAGGAGGCCCTTAACTCTCTATGAGCTAAGATTCTTCTAGTACAATGTGCGGATAAGTCCGTTATTTGTCTTATTCCACTGTCTCAAAAAAATCATTCTGACATTTTCCGTTCGTGCAAAGACATGGAGTTCTTCATAATTCCATCAAGACAAGGATAAAAATGGAAGGCTTGCCATTTTTTTCTTTGTCTTTCTTATATTCTTCGAGCCATTAGTCATGTATATCACCCTATCTTATGCCACCGGTCATTTTTAACGAACAACTCGAAGTTTCTATGCTTTCATTTCTTAAGGTGAACGTCTCAAGTTGTAAAATCCTTAAAATAAGAATACGAGCTCACTAAATCCATGCTAATTCGAATTTCAAAAAATCACGCAGTGATTGCTGACTAGCAAGTAAATCTCTTAAGGAAGCAGAAAAAATTACACACAGCATCGATCATTCCTTTGACATCACATGAAATTAAACAATTTTGACTACTAATGAAGAAACGATGCTGACATTTGTCCTATTCCAGTTGAACTTGTCTAGTGAACATAATACATGTACGTAATACAATTGAACTTGCACAATTTCTATTATTTGGAAATTTTTGTTTATCTTGTATATATTTTAATTAGAAATGATTAATCAATTTAATTTAGTCTATGAGTACATATGAGAGACGAAACAAGAAAAACATTTTAAGGAACAAAATGAGACAAAAAATTTATGAGAGACGAATCGAGAGAACACCCTTCAATCTGATACATAAAAACACGTTGCTTCACTGCCCAGTAGTGACTGATCTGTATGCATCGGAATGCAAACCCATCGGTGTAATCATTTAAGCATGATAGTATACTCCGTCATAATCCTTGAATATGCAGAAAAAATATAGTATCTGTAGAGAAGATTAGTAAAGTACTAAAAACATCATTCATGAGAAATATCAAAGCATAAAGTTGGTATATGGAATGTTTGTGAAAGAAAAAAAGACAAACTAATAGAAAATAGAACAGAAAAAATCACTAGGATCACTATGAACTGTTTAAACGATGAATGAATGATAATTCTGACCTTGATCAACAAACGTTGTAGATAGAGAAATCGTAAGAAACATTATATAGCTAATCCATTCTGTTTCTTTCTCATATGGCAATATACATATATGAAAATATGTTATAAAATGTAATTATTTTGATTGTTCCGGGTAAAATAACCTCAAAAGTACAAACAGATTCTATTGTTCGACAGTGGATTTATATTTTCTCTTGAAATGAAACATCTATTATATTAGTACAATGGCGTGTGCATTTTCATTACCATCGCCAGATGAAAAAACGTCAGTTGCCGTGATAAACGATGTATACATATCTGAATCAAAAGATATTGAAAATTTTCGGGTTGATGCTCGAAAACACTCAGTTATTCCGTTAACGGCTCGAAAACCGTCTATGCGCGAAATATGGCCAACAAAATGCGATTATTTGATAACAACATTGGGGGGCCTCATCGGACTAGGTACAACTTTGCACATGAGAAAGTGAGCTATAAAACATTTATTTTTAACATTTTAGGGAGTATATGGCGTTTTCCCTACTTGGCGTTTCAAAATGGTGGAGCAGCATTTGTTATTCCATATGTGATTATTAGTTTACTATGTGGTATTCCTTTGCTCATAATGGAAACTGGCCTTGGACAGTTATCACGGAGAGGACCGGTCGGCTGTTGGAATTTTGCACCAGCAATGAAAGGCATTGGTATTGCATCTGTATTTATGTCCTTTTTTGGTGCATTGTATTATGTTATTATAATGGTTTGGTGAGCAGATTTAATACACTCGACCTTGTGATAAGATAAAGTCTGGTTCTGTTCTGTTAGGGGTACCGTTTATCTATTCTATTCCTTTGCTTCTATTGGAACACAATTGCCATGGAGTGATACAACACAAGACAAGTTAGCAGGTAGTCATCAAGATTTTTATTTATTTTTATCTGTTACATCTTAAACCTACTAAACAAGACACTTAACCGCAGAAAAGCCATTCTCCTTTACCCATAAACGGTAGAAGAGAAAGAATACTCTAGCTGCCGGATGACTTTGCTGATGTAACGGAAGTTTCAATAGCCCAGCATCTTCTCTACAGCTGACAGCTTCTCATATGATCATCCATCAACTACAGCTCTTACTAGAAAGCTAGCACGACGCAGAGATTTTCCACCTAATCGTTACAGCTGCTCATGGACATTGACTAGCCTTTCATACGGCCTTCTCGAAAAGCCACGAACACTAATCAGAATAAATACAATAAACCACAATATGGTGATTGTTTTATCCGGACGGATGATCAGAAGAGCTTGATTATCACACATGAATATCCAAGATTGTTACATAACTTGTTATCAACAAGGTTTTGATATCTTCGAAGTATGCGACGAACAATATAGCTGCTAAATTATGCCGTCGGATGCGAATCTTTCATTCTGATAACTTTTTCTAATGATATGAACTTCATTTAGGCATAAATTCTACATTCCAGTTTTCAAATCACAGTGTGGTTGAATCTGTTGAAATATTTTGGAGTAGTTTTGTGCTGAATATCTCACAAGATTTATGTGGTCTATTATCATTTCATTGGCCAAACGTTGCCTGTCTGTTTATTGTATGGTGTATGATCTACTTGTGTTTATGGAAAGGTATTAAACTCTCTAGTAAAGTTGCCATGTTCACTGGTAAGCAGTAATCATGTGTTTGACACTGTTCAGTGTTATGATTATAAATCGTTATAGCGTTATTTCCATACGTACCAATGATTGCATTGTTTATCCGTGGTATAACACTGGATGGTTCATGGTACGGACTACGTTATTATCTAGTACCTGATGCCAAACGACTGTTAAACTCAAAAGCTTGGAGTCAAGCGGCCGGTCATGTTTTGTGGGCATACGCTATCGGATGGGGTATCATTCCTGCTCTGTCTTCGTATAATCGTCGAGATTACAATTTCTATAGAGATATTCTTATAACTAGCACAACAAGTATATTTACAAACATTTTCAGTGGTTTTGTCGTTTTTCCCGTGAGTATTCTGTTGTTTAAATTGATTTAGAGATTTTTAAAGGAGTTTTTAACACGCATAAGTTGTACATCTATTATTATTTTAAATAGTTATTAGGCTTCATATCTGTGAAAAACAATGTAACGATTGAACGCGTGTTATCAAGTGGTCCAGGACTGGCATTTATTGTTTATCCAAAAGCTATTTCTTTGATGCCTTGGGCACATTTCTGGGCGATTATGTTTTTTACTATGATACTATTTCTTGGAATCGATTCTCAATTTGTACGTCTTACTGCCAATTCAAACGTAAGCGCAACGACTAATACCGATGTTTCTTTCTTTCAAGGTTACATGTGAGGCGGTGTTAACAGCCATAACTGATAAATTAACTGATTTACGTATTCAAAATAAAATAATACGTCGTGAAACAATTGTAGCTGTTTATGTACTGTTATCGTTTGTATGTGGTTTATCAATGTGTACGCGAGCCGGATTTTACATATTTATTATATTTGATTCTTATATTTGTGGTGGATTGCCATTGTTAATTATATGTATTATTGAAGTATTCACCGTTCTCTTCTGTTACCAAAAAAGGTTTCATACTTGGTTTGAAAAATGGCCACCAGATGAATGGCCAGGAAAATTGTTTGCAATACACATAAGGTAAAGAACGATAGAAATCGAGTATTTGTTATACTTTTAAACATTTTGTTCTTTCAGTCTAACAGTAAAAAGAAATATGACATATATTTGGTTTTGTTGGCTGTTTGTTGTACCTATTTGGTTATTTGGTATGCTTTACATTACGTTGAGAAGAGTAAAACCGATTGGTTTCGAAAACTATGTCTATCCGTTATCAATCCAAATAGTTGGATATTTTTTAACGAGCATAGCGCCGTTGAGCATACTCGCATACGCTGTATATCACTATTATGCAAAAAAAAGTCAGTTCACTATCCATTTTTGAGTATGAAACAAGATATATATATATAGAAGAACTACGCTGTACAATTTTATTGTTAAATATTATCTTGTGACATAGTGAACGTTTCCACAAATACCAAACGTTACTAGTTATAAACTAAAAACCATAAAAAGGTGTTTGTTTAAGCCCCCCCTCAAAAAAAGCATTTTTCGACAAAAAAATCAACTTGGGTATTTATGCATAGTTGTACAGCCCAATATATCTGCTTTCGAATGCACTATGATTTATTGGCTTTACGATGGTTTTTAAGGGTTTTACAGCAGATAAATTTATAGATTTTTTTCATAAATCAGTGATTTATTATGGTGTTTCCGTGGGAATAACGCTTACATATGGGAAAAAGTACGTCGCACATGTCTCTACATGTGCCCATTCGATTCGCCATAGCCGATAACCTACGACGAACTGCTCTCAGTTTTTTCCCTGTACCCCTTTTCAAAAAAAATCGCGATAATCAAAGGAGAAATTTGTTTTGCGTTTTTCTCGAAACTGTTTTTTTTTGTTTTACCGGATTGTGCGTCAAAGATTTCTCCGCCATTTTAAATGCTAGAAAGCTCGGAAATGTTTTAAAATGAAGCTAAAGCTCAGCGCTACAACAAAGCCAGAATTTTTGTTTTCAATGTAGTTTTTTTACAAAAAAATCAAGTTTTCTAAAAAGTAAAAGTAAATTTTTTTAAAAAACCTTCCCAAAAATAATTTTCAAATTTAAAAAAAACCTGGCTTTGTTAGGCTGTAGGGGTAAGTCTTCCCTGCATTTTGACACCACCCCGAGGTCCGTATCATGCGAGAAAAATCTTTGACACACGAACACCTACTGTTTGACCCTTAATATTAGAATAACTCTCGCAAAACTCAATATTTTGAGCTCAATTTTTTACTGAAAACTATCCAAGGTCAAATACATATTGAGTAAAAATTTCACGAAGATTGAGTGCTCTGGGAAAAAAATAGATTTTTGACGGGGGGGAGGGGAGCCCTTAACATATGTTTATTAGATCAAGACACAAGTTAAGCCTTTACCCCCCTTGGTCACTGAAGTGACTATTTGTAGGTCGATGGGAAAAAATTAAGAAAGCATGAAATTTAAAAACTTTGGGAAGATATCTTGTAGCGAACTCTGTAAGCTATCGATTGGTAAAAGAAATATTTTGTTACATTGTTTTGTCTCCGAAAAAGGTGAATTACAAAATCGATGACTTTTAGAAAATCACAAAAATTGGACTTTTTTCGGAAAATATTTTTCTTCCAACAGGCAAGATACATCTTGATAACCAACCTATTGTGTGGTATATAATGACAATAATGTCTACCACCAATATCAATGCCTTTAGAAAGTTTCAGAAAAGCCAGGTAGATAAGAAATGATATGATACAGAATGTCACTCCAGTGACCACTGGGAGGGAATGACTTGAAAAGGTCCCATTTTGGGCTTTCGTAAATCTGATATAGTTCGACCAAAAAACGTCGCAGAGAGTTCGGGACATCTCATTTTGTAAAGAATTGTTTGCTCTATCATTCAACGTAGTTTGAAAAAATTTTGTTCGCAAGTTCTAGGTGCCGGAAAACTAGGGTTTTGGTTTTCTAGAAAATTCTATTATTGGGAATCCAGTGATCATTTTTATTTTCGCAGATCTTAGTTAGCAACAATTTTCCATACTCAAACCACTATTTAAATTCTTTTTAGCGTTTATGGTTGCGAAAAAATCGAAAATACACCCAGTTGATTAATTTTTGTAACCACTGTAGTTTCCCAGGATCTAGTACCTGCAAATAAACTAGAGCAAACAATTCTCTACAAAATGAGATATTCCCGAGCTCTCTACGACGTTTTTTGGTCGAACTATATCAAATTTACATATTTGGTCGAACTACAATAATTTTACTGTTTTATGATAAAAATATGGTCCAAGCGTAGAACAAAAGAGAAATGTCGAGAGATTTTTCTGTACGAAACGAAAAGTAAACATTTTTGTTCTTTCCCTTCCTTCTGATGCCTGATTAGCGCTGCTTATTAGTAATTCATTCACCAATATTTTGTTTGATGTGCATAGGATGAAAGGATTCGAACGGCAGAACGTATGGTTGCGCCGCTGGTTTCCTATGCACAACTGTTCTAAAGCGTTTACTGCCCAAGTCTTTGATCACGCGAACGTCTATGTCCGCTTTATATTTGGGTCTTTGTCATCATATGTTTGAGAATCTCGAGCATCTCATAAAACGGTTTTTTAGTTGTTATGTAGATGTCATCTCGAAATCGAAAGCATAATTCTTTTTCACTTACTTGTATAGCCAGTAGTTCTTGTTTCTAATCCTGCATGTAAGCATCTGCTGAAATCTGCGTGACAGCGTTGCCTATCGCCCCTCCTCTAATTTGCTCATAATACTGATCTTTTAGGATGAAAAATGAATTGTCTAATACATGACGTAGCATTTTAGCAATAGTTTCTATCGAAGTTTCTCCTATTTTTGAAACTTATTTCTAACTAAAAACCTAGTTATAGCTTGGATGGACTCTCGCTGGGGGATCATGGTGTAGAGGTCTGTGATATCAAAGGTGAACTAATGGATCTCATCCATGACTTCATACTCCTCAAGTAAGTCTAAAAATTTCAGCGAATTCTCTCCCTAACGTGTAATGCGATGTCCCTCTATCAAAAACAGGTCGCAGTTTCTGGTATAAAAAAGAAGACAGTTTTGCTGTCGGTGATTTGATTCCACTAACTATCGGCCTTAACGGTTCGCCTATCTTGTGATCTTTTGGATTGTAGTATAAATGAGGCAACTCATAACCTTCCTGAGAGGGTTTTAGTCACTCGTACTGCCATTGACACAATTGTTTCTTTCTAATTAACCCACGTAGGAATAAATCAGTATTGTGAATCATTTGCCTAATGGAATTATAAGTAATTTTCTTGTAGGTACTAGTTTTTACCATAGACTCATCAGATTTCCTATTGTATGTCTCTGGTCTATCAAGATGAAAAATTTTTGATTTGTTCGTTTTTCGGAAAATTACCGTCTGTTGTTTCTGTTGCTGTTTGAAGTAATTAATCGCTTTCTCAAAACTTTTGTCGATCTTTTCACGGGAAATCCTATCAAAAATTTCTTCCTTAACTCTAGTCGCAAATTTATCTACTACTTGTCGGGAGATGTTTCGTGCACGTATATTTTCATTAAACTTGAGCTGTATCTTATCTCGCATAGTTTCTACTTCATATGACAGACGGCGAAGTGCCGTTTTAGGGTTAGGTTGAACATAAGCAGGACCTTTATTCAGTATTGATCTTTGGTATCCATTCAAATTTAACGCCTAATTTTGGGAAAGAAATCCTATCGCACTAACACACAGTGGGCATTTAGGCGGCATTTTGGTGAAAAATCGCGGGTTCGAATTTTTATATTTTGAACCATGACATATATACTATAAATAATGCCTTATTTAACGGTGAAAAGTTTTTGCCCCTAGCTTCTTCGAAAGTTGAGAAAATTAAATTACAAAATTATCAGTAGAGTTAGTATGCTGGCGCGTAAAATTGCATTTTCTCCGTCAAATTATAAGTTTTTTTCAAAAACAATGACATATATAGAATCGCCATCTGTTCGGCTATCTAGCCGTAAGAAAATTTTCGTCAGACAAAGTTAAATTTCGGGGAACGCGCGAAGATCTTTCCACGGAACTCATCCAAAAAAAAGACGTCCTCATAAAAATGCAATCGCTAAACTCCGCTGAGCAGCTATTGATATGAAAAATAGCTCAAAATGTTCGTCTCAACCTCCTTTACATATGCTGATCTCACAAAGTCTCCCAATTCTAGGGGTGCTGAGTTACAGGCTTGTCAAAAGCCCTTCGAGTATTTTGCAGTTTTCTCCCTCAGAAAAGCACTTTTTCTTGAAAGTAAGATTATATTCGGAATCAGCGTGAAAAACTGCATCGAATGATGTATAACTTTTTAATTTTTCTGCAGAAATATTTTCGATCAAATTGAATTATAGACTTGAAAGCTTATCCGCAGCAAATTTTGCTTAGGAATTTGGATATTTATTTTAGCAATAGTACACAAGTCTATAAACACATTTTTTATAGGTTTTCGAATATGATCTTTCGAATAGTGAGGTTCTTGAAATGTAAAAATATTTTTTATGGATTTTCCAGAGATCCGGTCTCCAGAAAACCCACAAGGAATTACTTTTGAGTACTGAAAATCTCATCATTAGAAAGAGCATATTCGAAAACCTGTAGAAGAACGTGTTTATAGGCTTTCATTCCACTCCTACAGCATATGTCCGCCTGCTCTATAAAAAAATGCCCACTGTGTAACATGAGGATGGATATTACTACTATTACTCATTACCTTGAATTGCTTTTTGAGGCTCTTTTTTCTAAAAAATGTACTTTAATATTGGTTTTAGATTCTGAACGTTCCTTTTGGATCTCGACTATTCTATCTAAATTGGTGAGAATGCTTTTCTCTACATTGAGATAGGTTCTTATTAATGTTGTATTTTTGTCAATTTGCAATATCTCAAGATTTTTCGCTTTTATCATGCATTGTGTGAGTTTCAGTTTTGTGTCTCTTAATGCAGCGTCCCATTCTTCTCGAATAATCATTATCTTATTAATAATCATTATTGCTTGCATTCGTAAATTAAATGCAACTCGATGAAAAAACGTCATGGAGAGTTTGCTGACGTTCACTTTTGTTCAGAAATGTTTGCTCTACACGAATGGACTATTTGCATAAAGTTTCCGTTGGAATGGTGGAACTTGATACTTTTGGGTTTTCTAAAATCTTTGTTTTCCAGGAACCTGGTTTGTAGGAATTTTCATATGCATCTCTCCTGATTATAAACTCTTTCAGTTGTTCAAATTTTTTTTCATATTTGTTCTAGGACGTGAAAATAAAAGATCTCGGAAAATTAGCAGAATGGATCACAGAAGGAACTAAAGACAGAAAGGATCTCGAGAAAATGTCAGTTAAGTATTTCTGCATAAAAGATCTCGAAAAGATCTCGGAATATTTTATTTATTTTTTATACTACTTAATTAATAGCCAAAGTTATTCTTTTAAATTAATTAATTAATAGTAAAAGTTCTCACACCCGCGTATATTATACCTTCCAAACAGTGCAGTCGTTTGCAAAATGATTCTTCAATGCGAAACTTTTTGCAACACTTACAAGAATATGGTACAAATAAAAAAAGAGAACAACCTTCTCTTCCCCTATGTTCACGATAGACCTTGTACACCACCGATGTTAAATGTTTCCTTTCGATAAACACAAACGTATGAGTTTAGTGAATATTTTTTCATTTGGTTTTGACGTCGATATCTTGATCTTTAATGAAATCTGATAAATCGCTTTCATAGTCGCATAAGAGCACTTCATTAACATTTTTCGCAACTTCGTAACATTTTTAAGTTTACAGTTAGAATGAAGTTGAAAATGTTATGACTTCATAATACTGTGCTTTACATGTTTTCCTTCTAGACTATTCATTATTTCGAGATCTTTTATGCAGAAATACTTAATTGACATTTTCCCGAGATCTTTGCTGTCTTTACTTTCTTCCGAAATTCATTCTGCTAATTTTCCGAGATATTTTCTAATTTTATCCTTTGTTCGAGCTATTATGATCGAGGAGAAAAATTAAAAATAAAGCGGACGCTCAATTTTAGCTACCACTGTATAGACTAGGTATGTTACAAACCCAGACGCAAATCCAAGCGACTTGGGTGTATTTGGTTTGGGTTTGGGTACCCAAGTCTAAGACTTGGGTTTGGGTCAGTTGCCAAAGTACATTAATATTCTTCTTCAATGAAACTTAGCTGTAGTACCTTACGCTCTTCTGCCATACTATTCATTTATCTTTTTCTCTTCATCGTCGCTGTTTTCGCTTTCAAAACTTCACTTTTTTTCTTTAGTTTTCCCTATTCTTTTATATCATTTTTTATAGTGTTCACCGATCATTTGTTAACATATTTGTGGCATGTTACCAGTGCTTATTTTTTTAGTATTTTACTCTGTTTCAAGGATGAGGATGATATGAACAAGATAAGTAGAATAAAACATTCAACTGTTGGATATTTGAACTAATCCAAAATGAGCTCTTATCGTCAGCATTAGGCATTACGTACGCCCACCGGCCGAAATAAACATCTTACATCCTGTTTTCTCAAAGAGCCACAACAAAAGAAGGTATATCAGTTAAAAGGAGTCTTTTAATAACCCAAGTCTGACCCAATATCCAAACCCAAGTCTCAGACTTGGGTTTGGGTTTGTAATATACCTAGTATAGACACGCAATAGGTCCAACACTGTATAGCTTTTTACTATTTTAAAAAAAAATCAGTCGAGAACATTTTGAACGTCCTAGGTAGCTTTTTTTCGTTATGAGAATACCGAGATGTTGCTTACATTTTTCATTCCGATTAAGAAAGTTTTGTCTTCAAGTAAGGTGTAGGCGTAACGTTGATATGCTCCTTCACACATATTTTTTTTTCAACACAAACTCTTCTTGAAAGCGTAGAGATCATGATGGCGAGTCATGCGAAAATATTTTAAGTGTGTTTCTTATAGACTATTTAACATTTTTTACTCACGACAAAAAGAATTGAACATTCAAAAGAAAATATATAATAAAAGCAAATAAAATTTTAATGCTTTACTAAATTTTCCAGTATCGTTTGACGTTTTGTTATCTAAATAATATGGCATAGTCAAACGAGAAAGTTGGATAATTCTGCTCTAGAAAAAGTACCAGTGACGAATATAACCAATTGCCATAAGTGTTAATGAGCGGTTGAGAGATCAGCCGCAACCGATTATAGTTGCTGAAAAGGTGTAATAACAAATTTTTCATCCATTACCGACAGTTCCTTCCAGCGATGGATAAAATGAATTATTAAATAAGAAAAAATATTAATCAGCGTTTTTGTCAATAATTAATCATTTAGCGCCTGGTATAATGGGAAAAGGAAACGAAAATTTAGCAAGTTCTGTGCATATCAGTACTCTGCGCTGTTAGTAAATGAGATTTTTTTTTCGTGCTCACTTTCAAGTCGCTTCCAGCTTAAGACAAGAATTTTATACAACGATGAGAAAAAGCTTGTCCAATTAAATAAAGTATTTTCTAAAATGTTGATTCTATATGGTCCAATGCTGGTCATAATGTTGAATTTGATATTCATTCATGTGTTCAATTATCATGACTAGTGCTTTCATAAGCTCATCCCACAGGAAGACCGTATAGATATCCACACGTTGTTGTGCGTGCAAGACTGTTTGAACTTTTTTCTATTATGCATTATCGCATAATGCAGAACTCTTGAGGGTTACAATTCATATCCTAACATGCAGGAAATGGCTATCGACTATTCAACTCGTTATCGCCTAGAAAAATTAAATTGGTTTCTACTGTTAACAAAAAATAATCGGATACTTTTAAATTTAACTTGGAGAATGCCTAAGTTTTCTTAAATTGTTTTCTATCAGCCGATGTTTATCTTCCAGAAATTGTATCAGTAGTCATTGAAATAGTAATTTGTTTTGAAATAGGAGATACTCAGTAGATCCAAAAGATTTTTAATTTGTTTTTCTATTTACAATAAAGTTTATCCCTTTTTTAATTATTAAAACTTACTGTACACAATGCCAATGATGAATATAAAGTATTTTATTTTATTGATATTTAATACTCTAATAACAAAAACGATTGAAATCGATATATCATGTACAGTTAAACAGTTCTCAAATATTGCGTTCAGTCCAATTAATCAGACTGTTCAACCATTTCAACAATTTCAAGTTAAATCAAAACTATTGTGCTTAGCCGAATGTACAAAAATAAACTATTGTACAATAAATGTTTTTAGCAGTGATACAAAACTATGTCGGTTATACAGTCAAGTGCCAGTTGTACAAACGGATTTTGTTCAAGTTAATAATACTTTTCTTCATTATTTTAGTAATCATGGTAAGTTAGCTTTTGATAGAAACTATTTAAGCCGCCCCCGGGGGGGGGGGGGGGGGGGGGGGGGGGGGGGGGGGGGCGGGGGGCGGGGGGGGGGGGGGGGGGGGGGGGGGGGGGGGCGGGGGGGGGGGGGGGGGGGGGGGGGGGGGGGGGGGGGGGGGGGGGGGGGGGGGGGGGGGG
>CAJNOQ010001587.1:0-30123 GCA_905250885.1 Didymodactylos carnosus | reverse complement strand
CCCCCCCCCCCCCCCCCCCCCCCCCCCCCCCCCCCCCCCCCCCCCCCCCCCCCCGAGAATGATTAGCTTCTCTCTGTCCACACCCTAAAAAGCGCTTACTTTTTGCGAGTCCAACACTGTAATTGGTTCGTTCATCAACTGTTCATTCTCTTCAAGAGATACATGTGTAAAACTTGTCTGTGCGAAAGTAACAGACGCATTCTTCGTTGATCGTCTGTTTTTCTCTAGTTGTCGCTGCTTGTGCAACTTTTCGTCCGTAGAAGAATTCCATTTCATACCTATAAAATAGAGTAAAAGATGCAGTTTTATTTTGCTCATCTTCCAGTCATAACAGAGTTATACACTAACCGGCTGACAGACACTTCTCTAGCCGACAACGTCTACATATTCGACGTCGATTCTTGAATTTTATATCACACTTGTTAGTGTTAGTTAAACATTTTAGATCATTCTACAAAAAGAAGACGACAGAATCAGGAAATTTAGTCCGAAAAATTCCACGGGTACTGTCGATTTACCACATTTTGAGAGGCATTTCGATGAAAGAAAGATTTACACGATCCACAGGAAACTACATTGAAATTGTATCCAGAGCATTTATCTTCACATATTACACAAGTCAAGTCAGCTTCACGACGTTTATACGATGCTTTTGATTTGTCTTCAATAGTTTCAGTAATCTGGAAAATATAACCTTGTAGATGATATCGTACAGATCTGATTTCAAAACACTCACAGCATGTGTTGTTATATCAACTAATTCACCACAATTTCCTGATTTTTGAATAATGGAGAGGAGATTTTGACATGTTGCATCATTCCCTGTGATAACGATTATGTTAGCCTTTTGATTTTTGGTAACAGAGTTGTCAGTAGTCATTTGTCTTCAAAAACAAAATTTTGATTACTGTTTTTTCATGGTGTGTTTTTACGAGTGCAGCTCGAAGGAGATGAAAGAAATTGCATATCGTATTTCAAAGCAGAATGTAAGGATTTTTTCTGTTTTAATCAATGACAAATAAACAAAAGAACAATGATGAAGACTTACTATTCTCTTTTCTGTTTCATTATGATTTATATGTAAGGATAGAACTTACGAGAAGGAGAATAATACGCTATCATGCAGCTTTCAAAAACATTTCAGGTCGAAACTTCTGGACCGGATCTTGAGGGTGAGGGTGCGAAGAGCTACCATGATCTAGATTTCGTGTCGGCAAAGACAGAACTCTTCAGATGGCAAAGAAAATCTAAATGATTATAAAGTCATTAGCATGAAATTTTTGTGATGTATAGATCCAAAAACTCTGTATGTATTGATAAACTGAGTTCACAGTAGTAAGACTAGTCACCATGATGTATATAAGGGAAAAATGATATTAGATTAGCGAGAAAAATAAATATGGGCATTTACCTGATGTATATTCGGATATGATTGAACAAATTGGGGTTTTATGAGTTAATTATGGTAATTGTATTTTAGAAGCACTAGTGTGTATTGATCAGCGAAATGAACGCATTCGAGTCCTTGTTGATGAAGGGTTTGAGTATGAACGTTTTAATCGAAAGAGAAAGCAAAGATTATATCTTAAATAGGATAATCTATCGTCGTTTCACTTGTCCACGAATTCTGGAGGTTTAATTATTCCGAATATTCACATTTGACATGCTTTGTGTAACACGAAAGATAACACAAAAAGAATCATACAATCAAGACAGGAATCGAACCTATATCTTCCAATATCCGATTGGATATTCTACCGTTAAACTACCCGATCGTCTTCGAGTAGCTACACGTCTCATTCGAAAGAGTTGAAAACAAACAGTTCAGAACATTAGTGATTGGATAGATCTTCCTCGATCTTTGTTGCCGTACGAATACTTTCCGTGACTCTATACAAGTTAATCTATCCTGAAATAGCAAAGCAGAACTCTTGTCCACGAATGTGTGAAGTAAGAATATTCAGGACAGCAGAGTTACTACTTCAGGTTTTAGAATACTCGGTATAATAGCTGCGATACGTATTCACGGCAAGGTCTTTAAATAAATTGGTGAGTATGAACGTTTAGATCGAAAGAGAAAGCAAAGATTGTATCCTAAATAATCTATCGTCATTTCACTTGAGGGTGAGGGATGAGTTAAGTTAAAATGATTAAAGAAAGATAATTTCACTTGTCCACGACACCATACACATCGAATGTCCGAGCGAACATCCACATTGATATGTCTTAACAAGTACGAGCAGCTTGAAAAGAAGGATCATCGATTTTGGACTAGAGGACGATCCCAGCATCCTCTGATAACCGGTCAGATGCTTTACTATTTAAGCTACCTAGTATCTCTTCCCCAATTCCATAGGAATCGCATATCGATTCGTTCATAACCCGAGTCTACACCTTTCAGGACATTAATGATCGAAAATCATTTTCTTTCTTATTGCTGCACGAGTACTTGATCTAATTTATCATCAGACATGTTTCACGCTGCGATATCAAAACAGAACTCTTGTCCACGACTGGAGAATCAGGACAATAGAGTTACTAACACAAATATATCTGAACATTCTGATAGAACTTTTAGATTTTAAATTGCAGAAAGGTCTGCACAAGAATAAGGTGAGTTAAGTTAAAATGATTAAAGAAAGATAATATTACTTGTCATTTCACTTGTCCAAGACACCATACACATCGAATGTGCGAGCGAACATCCACATTGATATGTCTTAACAAGTACGAGCAACTTGAAAAGAAGGATCATCGATTTGAGGGTGGGGTGAGGGTGAGTTAAATTAAATAATTTAATCGAAAGAGAAAGCACAGCAGAATCTTAATATAGATTATCTGATTTCATTTCACATGTCCACGAAACGTTACGTATCTGATTACTGTAAACATCCACAATTGACATGCTTTATCTAACACGTACGATTAGATAAAAAGGATCACATAACCAGGATAGGAGTCGAACTTGCATCTTCCGATAACCCAAGGCCATTCTACCTTAAACTACCCGAGTATCCTCTCAGCTACGTAGTAGCTACATATCTTTGTTCAGAGTAATCAAAACAAAAACGATCAGTCCAGTTGTAATCCATCAGATCTTTCTCGATCTTTCGCCGTACGAGTACCTTGTTCTTACTTTGTTCGAAGTAATTTATCTTAAGCAGCAAACAGAACTCTTGTTCACGACTACGAAATCTGAATAGTCAGAACAGTAGAGTTACTATTTCAAGTTGTAAATTATTCAATTTGA
Organism: Didymodactylos carnosus; assembly: GCA_905250885.1. Classification (NCBI taxonomy): domain Eukaryota; kingdom Metazoa; phylum Rotifera; class Eurotatoria; order Philodinida; family Philodinidae; genus Didymodactylos; species Didymodactylos carnosus. The sequence goes on along the minus strand of CAJNOQ010001587.1, from coordinate 26,873 downwards.
GGGTGAGGGGTGAGTTTCACAGAATAGATTCAGAGCATCATACGACGCGTTACGACTACTCTTTGGATAGTCATCATCAGATACGTTCTGAATCTAGAAGCTAACGAGTTATGCATAAGTTTTGCAACAAATGTTTTGCTGTTTCTCTATGCTCCTACTATTCTGGAGACTTCACTTTCTTTTTGTTTGAAAGAACATAGTCCGAACTACAAAACGCATATCAAATAAAATTTTCTCTCACCAAACTTCATTGAGAAACAATTCAAAAACTATATATAACTAATAATATTCTAGTTAAATTTTACTAAAACATATCAAGAAAAGCTTTTCCCACGTGTCAAAAATAATCACTTTTTCCTGAAACCAAATATATGAAAAAATAGCCCATGAAAAATTCTATGGATCTGATCTCCTTAAAAATTTCAAGTTACTTTTTGTGGTTTTCTGAAACGCTTTCTAAAAGCCACATTTTCTGAAAATTGAGATTTTGCGTCTAACGGTTAGGGTTTTCAGCAAAAGCATCACATACAATACGAAATGAATGAGATTAGCTTTGGTTTTACATCAGATTGTAGAAAATTGAATGGAGATCATTTTATAGTTCAAAACTTGGAAAAAAGTTCATATGGTAATTCATGAATTGGTAATTAACGCTAATTAACCGATTTTCTAACGGTGCTTACCTAAACTATTATTTCTTCACACAAACTACACATCAGATATCCGAAATAAGCACACGAATATGTGTCAGGATAGTAGTGATCCGATAGATCTTTCTTCAACTTTATCGCTGTACGACGGTGAGTATGGTAATATATATTGAAAGAGTTCAGAAAATAAGCAATCATGTCTTGACCACGAAAATACGTAATGTTCTGAAATAAATGCAACCACATGAATATGTCTTAACAAGCACGAAAGACTTGCTAAGAAAGAGCACAAAATCAGCGCAGGAATCGAACCACATCTTCCGATAACCGGTTGGAAGTTGTATCTTCAATTTATGCGGTTGTTTTTTTGACTGTATTTTCGAACTCTCTCTCAAGTTTTGCTTCAAGATCCTCTGTCATAATACACGTTGCGGTTACCCATCTTAGCCGTTAGAGAATCTGTCGTAGTGTAACGCTTCTTATACGCGTAAGTACAGGGTTGGATTTTTGTCAGACACACACACAGTACAGGAAATGACTCATTGTGCAGCGATATCTGCTGATATATACATACGCTCATAATCACTCAGATATCCTCAATTGTAGTACACGTTAGCTACGTCTATTGTCTCTACTAGAGAATGGTAGTAGACTCAATCGTTACTCAGTGTGCGCGGCTAAAAGAAGTAAACAATATGCGAAACATCGATTTCAGTCCAAATGTTCATATAGTTAGAGCGCTGAGCATCCATCTTTATCTATTTCCCATTGATTTGCTGATATTGATCACAATTCCTCATATATCTGTCAATAAATCTCTACATAGGCAAAGATTTCAACTGCAAAACTTTGAAGAATTTGATAAGAAAGATGAACGAGATTAAATGAATAATAGCAGTAGCATTTGTTCCCTATGAAAATGAACTTCTGTTCTTATTCTTCATATATCTTCAATCTCAGTCGTTTTCTAATGTATATCCGAACGAAAGCTTATGCATTTCGAAACTCGTCCAAAAACAACAACAACAGCAGAAGTAGTTCGTTTAATACAGCTATTCATTTCTGCTATAAACCTGTAGCCGACACCGTCGCCGCAAGTTGCCACTGCTTTCGTTAGCCGTCAAATATCACAATTTTGACGTTTCCCATCCGACACTACCGGGGAAATGAGAGTTGGCTTTCTGTCGGACACAAATAAAAAAAATGTACGTCGCCCGTCCCCAGGGGGTTAAATCATATAAAGATGCATTAGATCATCAAATACGTTTACAATTTTCTAATAATAATAAATTAGCATTAATTTATAATAATATTGGTTATGTGTATTTACAACAAGAACATTTTGAAGAATCATTAGGCACCATCTATATATATATCGTGATTGGTATGCCTACCTTTTTTCTCTTCTCTCCCCTCAATTATATTATCATACTTACTGCTACAAATTTATTGATTGATGTCCTCTCTTCTCTTCTTTTTGCTTATACATGTCCAAATCGTAAATTCGTAACGCCTCAAGAAAGTTGTAGCAATGTTACGACTTTCCACATGATTAAAGTTGTTAAACGGCTTTTACGATTTATATATATCAGGTCATGTACGACTCTACAACAACAGTTCACCACATGCCAAAGTAAGGACGTAGGGAGTAGCTGAGAGTGAGCTACTAAAAATCTCTCATATCGGTGATTATGCATATATTGCAAAAAAAAAGTTTTCATTTTGAGCTGAACATAGTCTAATGCAGAGGAAAGTCTGAGATGTAAAATGAGACCACTGCCAGCTCTCCAAGACCTTCCTTGAAAAAATTATGAGGTTTTTAAGTTTTTTCTTCAAAGCCTAGAGTATTTTAGTTTCGTAAATTTTTCTCTCCCTTCCGATATATTGAAAATTTTTTCTTCTAAATAGCATGATAGAAGAAAGTGTGCTCTTCTAAATGAGACATTTTCGAGAATTTTCTGATGAGCTTTTGTGGAGATGCCCTGAAAAACAGAACCCTGTGTACAATATGTGTTTTTCTCACTATGCGTTTTTTCAATAGTCTCTTCAATCGAGCTGGAATTTTTACCATAGATAGTTCAGACCCTATCTCAGGTTCGTTTATTTTAAGTGCTTTTGATTCCAACTTTCAGCGTGAGAATGTTTTTAAAGTAAAGAACCGTTTCTTTTATACAGATTTTTCGAATATCTCGAGGAGGAAAGCATATTTTCTTAAATGAAAAAGAGATAAGGTCTAAAGTATCTATGGTAAAACTTTCACCCCGATCAGACTATTTTTTCAAGGGTCGTAATATGGCCTGATGAAAGCCAGAGTTTTCCAGAAAACGCACAGAATATGTCACGAATTCCGGGCAAAAATACGAACAGAGTACGGCACGGAATTACGTCGAAACAGAGCGGAGGGCGGGGGGATGTGAGTGCCAGGATCCCACACTTTCTAGTCTGGCGCATATCCAGTGTTAGGGTGGTTCGCGCGTAAGGGAGCTCTTACCAGCCCTGTTCTAATAATTCGTTTTATGTTTTTTCTTTCTTTCTATTTTATTCTTAAAAGAAAGCTTTTAATGTTTAAACAAGCATAAAAATGACAAAACTGATTTTCTGCAGGCATGTATGTTACAAATCGACCTGATTGCTTTCACAGCAACAGTTCAATATAATTCGATTTCAACCTTTCTTGAAATGTTGAAATCGACTATTAAAAATGCACTAGCGCCCGCTGAAATTGAGAAATAAAATTTCTGATATTAAATTATTTTAATAACAAATTCATGAGGGTAGCGACTTCGACTCCAAAAACATTTGTAACCGTTTGAGGAGATACCCATAAGTCATAGAAGAATGTCAGAGTAGATTAGAACTTGATGAATCGAAAGTACTCCTTTTATTGATAAGAAGTTGTACGAATGATTTCATAGAAAATTTAAATGAAGCTGAGCATTTACTATTACGTGAATTAAAATCCAATCGGCAACATTTAAGATCAATTTATTGTAATGTACGACAAGTTTATTATGAACAACAAAATTATGATACAGCTGTAAAATTTTATGACAGAAACATAGTCTTAAAATTACACATGATGCTTTAGAAAAATAATTAATGAAAGCCGATCTTTTACTGAATTATAGTAATTTATTGCACTCAACAAATAAACATGATAATACTGATAAGAAACATAAAGAAGCATTTAACATTTATGAAAAACATCTTACTGATAAAAATCCAAAATTAATGCAAAGGACGGGGTGCAATAAGAACGACTTTACAGCATAGCCAACGATAGCATTTCTGTTGCTTTTACCACGAGAGAAGCTAGGTTGCAGTCTACATTATATGTCGAAACAAAACTCTTTCAAAACTCTACAAAATGCTTGGTTATTCATTGCTATTCGATACTGCAAACACCGACATTTTTGAATATTACTGTTAAAAAGTGAACTTTTCAGCATAACCAGCCACACTATTTCTGTTGCTTTTAGCATGAGAGAACCTAGGTTGCAGTCTACATTATATGTCGAAAGAAAGCTCTTTCAAAACTCTACAAACTGGTGGGTAACTCATCTCTAGTTGAAAGTGCGAACACTCACTTTTTTGGATATTACTAGTGAAGAGTAATCTTTCCAAGCATACTGACGGATAATGTTTCTGTTGCTTTTACCATGAGAAAACCTACGTTGCAGTCTACATTATATATCGAAACAAAGGTCTTTCAAAACTCTACAAAATGCTTGGTCATTGATTTCTAATCGTTTCTGCGAACACCGACATTTTTGAATATTACTGTTAAAAGTGAACTTCTCAGCATAGCCAACGATAGAATTTCTGTTGCTTTTAGCATGAGAGAACCTAGGTTGCGGTCTACATTATATGTCGAAACAAAGCTCTTTCGAAACTCTACAAAATGGTGGGTCACTCATTTCTAGTTGAAAGTGCGAACACTCACTTTAATGTAGACCGCAACCTAGGTTCTCTCACGGTAAAAGCAACAGAAATTCTATCGTTGGCTATGCTGAGAAGTTCACTTTTAATAGTAATATTCAAAAATGTCGGTGTTCGCAGAAACGATTAGAAATCAATGATCAAGCATTTTGTAGAGTTTTGAAAGAGCTTTGTTTGGATATAGCAGACTATATGGCAGAATGATTAAATAGGTATTATGGGAATCTGAGTAATATACCATCGAAAAAAATAATCCGCGCGTTGATACGCTTTTTTAGAATTTTCTAAAATTTTATTTGCTTAATATTTCTCGATTTAAATATGGGAGTAAACAATACCATGAGCGTCCTGAGGATTCTAACTCCGCTTCCTGCGTTTAAAGTATACCTGATAACTGATTGGAATGAAAGCAAACGTCAAACAGTCACAGATACATCGTCAAAATCAAAATCTGACACCATTGCACAGTTTAAATCACTCTACGAGAAAAGGAGACAGTAGCTGATATATCACAATAATCACGAAGTATGATTGGTCGGGAGTGTCGTTGGCACTACCACACATCCATAATGCACTAACATTGCTGGGAGTGTCAACAAGCAGCTATTACCACCATCAAGCTTTGATATAAAAGCTGCGTCGGAAACGTGGATTATTCTCTCGAGTCGCGCATTCGGCGTACACATTCTTCTTCTAAAATACTGTTCTTCAGTTGTTTAAAAGAGAGTTCCATTTGCCGAGGAGTATAAGTTATCTCACGTTTCTCTCAAAAGTGATCTGGTTGAGAGAACAAAACAGTGTTGACCGATGTAAGTTCGAATTGTGCACATGTGTGCTGTTTTCAGAGAAAAGGCAATAAGTCGTTTTTCTTTCTAAAACATTTCTCGTCGTTTTTCTTTCTAAAACATTTCTTTTGTGAGCATAAAAATTGAGAAATCAGTACCTGTCTTACACATAATCAATTTACAATTGTGCAAAGTGTCACGTCTGCTCTTCATTCGTTTGTCTGGTCAACATTTGAAACTTTTTGTTGCTGCAAATGAATGATTCCACCATCAATTACAGTAACTTGATTGTTCCCAATACGATGAAGAAAGAAACTTCTAATGATCATCAAAACTCGTTTACGAAATGGTTTAGATAATAAATAATTATAGAAGCCGGCACTAACATTAAAATAAGACCAAATACGAGATATTAATACAAATAAATTGTCGAGAGCAGCATGCTGACTGTCTGTAATCCGATATCGCGTGGATGCTGTATAAATGTTTTGAATACAAAAAGGAGTTATTCCAATTATATAAATAATGATTTGAGTTAACACCATTGGTGTCAGCTGTTCATCATAGTTTTTCTGTTCTTGTCGGACGGGCTGGTTGTTTATCCTGTTCTGTTTTATTATTTGTAAGTTTTTATATGTTCTAATGGCAAAACCAGATAAAAGAAAAACTGGTACAAAACCATAGAATACAATAATTTGAACGTATGAAATATAATTCCTGTAATAAACAGATACATTTGCACATACTGCACGTCCACCAGCATTTGTTATATCAAAATAGACAAGCATCGGTATGTTAATAATCGAACATGCTACGCATGTGACAAATATTACACGCTTTGCTGTTTTAATATTTGAAAATGATCGCAAAGTAGCTCGTCGGCCGCTACAAACAAAACGATCAAATGACATTTCACAAGTGAGCGAAATAGATGTTAATTGTGTTATATAAATCAAAAAATTTCTCATTTTGCAATATACCACGTTTGAAGACGATGGATCTATATTAAATCCATCGGCTAATAGTCTTGTCAACAAGCCAGTGAGCAAAAGAATTATATTAGATATTGACAATGTACAGATATAGAAAGAAACTGGACTTCTTCGGAGTTTTGTCGTGATAAATAAAATTATATTAGCTGCATTTCCGATGAGACCAAATAAAACTAAGGGAATACCAACAAAGATAGAGAATTGTTTTCCAATAAAAATTGTGATAGAAACTGCGTTCGATGAGGTTGACATAGCTCTCGAGAGACTGAAATACGACAAAACCAGTTATTTTCAGATTGCAGTTATCAATGCAGATTACATGTAGAAACAACTGTTGAAAACGAATACGAGAAGAACTTTGATATGTTTTTGTCCATTTCTGCAAAATTTGGACTGAAAAGGTGACAGTTTACAACGGATAATTCCATATTTTTAAAAGTGGCGCACGCTTTCAGGTAACAGCTCTACACTTATGATTGCCAAATCTGCATGTTGACAAACTTCTGTCTCTATTTTTGAAAAGTGATGATCACTGTTCTAAGAACATAGAAATAATTTCGAAATTCTTATAACGAATGCATTTTGTGGAGCAAACATTTTACAAAACGAGATGTTTTGTAACGTAATTTTTCTCTGTATATTCATCTTGTCTTTTTTCCGACCATGCCAACTGTTTAAATTGCATCGTAGATCTGTGAAAACAGTTGTAGTGACTGAACAAAAACATTTTGGTTCTTCTCCCAAAAACTTTCTTTTTTTTCTTACTATCAATCGCAAAAAGCTACTCAAAATTAGTCTCTTACAGCTGGATGATTATTACCCTAAATCTTTTATCTCTAGCTCTATTTTCCACACTGACAGTAAAAGAGAATAAAATTTGTTTCCAAAATGCCGAAAAGTTATAGATTAGCCTTTATATTAGCATCTTTTTCTACTCCTCTAGTTGTCTTATCGAGTAATAACCTAAAACTATCATACAGAAACATTTTTTTTGCATCATCCAAAAACTTAGTATATAGTTCCCAGCTCCTTGCCTTTTCTGCATCCATCGTTCACTCTTCATAGCACGAATTGAAAAAGATTTACTAGAAGCCGATATACTTACTCTCGCACTTCGATTAATCTTTGGCTAGCTGAAGACTTTTCTTCAATTTCAGTAGTTTCCCCTCCTCTATACTCGCGTCTCTCCTTCTATTTTAGACTAATTATTTTCAGTTCTTTGTCAGTGTGTAGACATATCTCGATTGAGTGAACTTCCCAACCGGGATACATATCCCGATCTGGATATCTTTTTTACATCAAAATTTTTTTAATATTCCGAACGAGATATAGTTTGAAATTATATCCCGATCAGGATCAGGATATAATTCGATATCCCAAATCAGATATCAATAATGTTTAGATATCCTATCAAGATACCGAAACATTTTTGTTGGTTAGTACAATTTATAACTTTCACATTAACATGTTTTTCATCAAATCTAATTAGTTTGCCGTGCCAGGCGATATGAGTGTAAATGCCGCTACGTCTGCAACGATGCTGTTCTCTCAGCGTCTTCAGAAATGCTGGCTTCACGACTGCTATACGTTTTAAAAGATACAGCAAGTTGTGATTCACTTATATAAAAACATAAGACAGTCTATCTGCACGAAAGAATAGTTGGAAAATTTCCCGTTAGACACAAAGCACGTATACTTATATATTGTCGACGCATGAGAAAAGAAATGTATATTTCAATATATGAGCGAATCGTAACTTTTTTGTACAATTGTAATTTTACGATATTTTCTCAATAACTTCTGTCATTGCCCACCGGTTTCGAAGATTTTTTTTTGTTGTACTACCACAAAAAGAAAAATCTGGTCAACTCGCAAAGTTGTACCCATTTAAAGTCGAAAAATCCCATTTTCCGGATTATTCACCATTATACAAATAGATTTTTCAAAGATAGGGCAGAAAGGAATAAAAAAGTAAACAGGCCAGTTTGTAGAACTTTTATTTCTGTATCGACCTATGTTACTCATATTTTCTCGTCCTTTACTTTTTTTAATCATTCTAGGTCGAAAATACATTTGCACGCAAAAGTGTCATTTTGTGTAGAGCGACACAAAGCGCTTTCCAGCTCAGCACGACAGCAAGCGGGAAAATCGAGAGTGGTCTAGAATACAAGAGCTCGGGGCGAGTAACAAAATGGTATAACTCTAATATACGGTTTTGCATTCTTGGTTTTTGAAAAATGTTCAGACTTTTAAAAAAAATCAGTTTTCACTCAATGTGTAGAGCGACATTCTGCAAATCGAATGGCGAATAACTCTTAGCGGGCGCTTCGAAACTTTTTGAAACTAATAGCGCGAATAGAGCATAAAAAGTTGCATTAGCACCAAAAATTTTGAGGCTGTCTGATAATTGCTTATGTTAGAATTTTACGATGTTCTGCGAAATGTAGAGCGACAATTCTTGCTCGATTTTCTCAGAATTCTTCGCTCGGGTCGGCGCTTACCATACATCAATAGACTCGTCTGGTCATGGGCAAGCGATTTGTAGTGCTCCTAGGTTTTGGAAAAACTTTATGGAAAGTGTGAATGAACTTTAGTGGCGTTTTTCGAGATAAAACGCGTTTTTTATAGGTTTTTTGCGTTTTTCCCCTTATATCAACTGCTAGTAGACTCACTAGATTGCTTGTCTCAAGACGAGTCGAATGGTATGTCATAAGTTTGTTCTGGGCGAGTATTTTGCATAGATTCGGTTGAAATCCTGTCGAGCGCTGAAAACCGATCTTGTTACTGAAATATCTCAGCCAGTTCGCGTCTGGTAGTTGGGAAATCTTTTGTGGGGTCTCAGCGAAGTGTGGGCTACAAAATGTACGACTCACATTTTTTTAAAAACACTTTCGTTGTTTTTTAATAACCGTACAAAAAAGTTACGATTAGCTCATATGCTGTGTGCATTGAAAAGGAAGAAATAAAAAAAGACGGTTGGTGTGGAAAGCGATTAGATCAAGAGTATATCTCATTCTGAGCAATGAAAGGTTAACCGCCTATTTCCACATTGGAATTAAATTTACTTAAACTTGAATTCGGGTAAAGTATGATAAAAATTTTTATTCGAAAAAATCGTTGTTAGGTGCTTGATACGCTTTTAATCAAACACAACAGAATCCGATATAGTTTTTCGAGCTCTTTCTAATAGTGAGATCAATTTTTCCCCATAATCATTTTTCCCTTCATCGTTTTTATGACGAAATTTTGTGTTTTATATCCTGATCAGGATGTAGGCGGTGTCCCCTTACTGTATGTGTTTTTCTGTTCTTGTTCATTTCGTAAAGAAAAAATCATAAAAATTGAAGAACTAATTGTCCTCAAATTTCTTGAACAGTATAATCCTCTACTTACCAATTAATTATTGATCATCAACGTCACCATCACTAGTAAAATGTTGACCATCTCGTTTCGACAAAGAAATGATGCAAGTAGCGAAAATTGTAATAGCAATGACAGTATTTGATTCAAGCTTACTTGTGAAGCGGCATCAACGACTAATAAACTAACAAAAAACAAATCTTCTATTCCATTTCTTAGCTTAGTCCATTGAATCACGACATGTATATCTAATTAATTAAGCAGACATTTTATTTTCACGCACAGTATGAAATTAAACATGTATGTGTTTTTCAAGCTAAAGTTCCATTTCCGTTATCGTTGAAGAAGAAAAGTTGTTCGGATGATAATGAAAGGAAAGATGAAGTGAAAAAACGACATGTTAGGAAATATTAATTACCAGTATTCTTTTATCTTTTCTTTTTCTGCTTGGTTTCCGACGAAGAAAAATGTAACACACTGTTGTGTTAAATTTATAAACAGTTTCCTGCTAGTTTCATTTACATCTTGTTAACTACATTGATTTTCGCAATGCAATGATACTTATAACTTGGAAAACCATACGCTAACTTGCCGAGTTGAAATTTTGTATTTAATGATCGAATGAAATGAGATTCTTTTTACAGACAAACTTTCAATGCATCGCACCTGAGAATTATTTTTTACTTTTATTTATGATATATACACTACTCTTTCTGATAGTCGATGCTCCCAAAGGATTTCTCTTTTTTCCCAATACACAGGCCAGTAACAACGTCTATTTTATTCGCGAACACAGAAAAATTATTGTTTTGGCTCCATATATATTGCAATATATATGTAATTTATAGATTCAGATTTCTTTGCAGTGCTGCAAACAAAATTAATTTCTATCAATTCCTGTTCGTAAATTAATTTAAATCAATTTGTAATAACTAATTCATTCAAATTGATTTAGAAAACATTTGCTGAAATTAATTTCAAATCAAAAATTAATCTGAACGAATTTTTATACCTAAATTAATGTAAATAATTACAAAAAAAATTAATGCAAATTAATTTCAAGTTTTTCGAAACCAAAATAGGTACTTATTTCGGTTCAGAAATATTTTCAAGAATTTCTGAGAGTGCCATTGGATTCCTCTCAAAAAGTTGCTTTGGGAAACTTAGCCTCTGACTATATCAGATATACTATGGGGACTTTAAGTTTTTTCTTTTTTGATAAAAAATATTGAAATCTTCACCAACTATTTGAACTAATTTAGTCTCAAATTAGTTTAAATTAATTTTTAACCGAAAATTAATGTAAACTAATTCTCATGTAAATTGATTTAAATTGGTTTGAGTCTAAATTCGTTCCAACGAATTTTTAATTTAAAATTATTGCAAGTCAACAAATTACCGTCTGCAAAAGTTGAGAGACGCAGAAAGACTAGCTATGTATTACCCGAGAACTGGACATCACAATTGTTTCTTAGAACGCATCTGGATGTGATCGATTCTTTGTCTCGACGAAACTGATTCTTGTTGTGAGATATTCTCCATCATATTTTCTGGATTCAAAACAGATTTCGATTGTCTATCATAAACATCTCAATCAGAAAAGATTCGGTCAAAGTGTCAAACAATTGACACTTTCTCCTTTTTTTGCGCATGTTCTTCACCTCCCTTCCTAGTTACGCTTTTCTGTCTGAGGAAAGAGCGTGGATCGATATTCGTCTTTGTCCATCTTCGGAAGGTTCATTGCTTTTCTCCACACATGTCGAAGAAGAAGATTTTTTATTCATTTTCTGGATGGTGTGCTGTTGTTGGATAAGAAAGGTTTGTTGAAGAGTCGTTATCGTTAGGTCGAACCTTTCAGAGAATCTTTCATTGCCTCTAGAGTGTTGCCACTGACGAGAGATAATGACGTTATGCACTCTTTTGAAGATGATGTGTAATTGTTCATCGTCACCTTCATCGCACTCCCTAAATAGCACATAAAAAATTAAGTTAAAATGGATTTCAGACTCATTTTCTCCTTAGGGCAAAACATAGGTCAATTCCAATTCCAGTTCCAGTCAATTCCAAGCCAGGAATTAGAACTGGACCTGACTGGACTCGGAATTGGTGCATGCCTAGATGGTCAAATAGGAACCTTGTTGCCCCGAAATCATAGGGTTGTTCATAGGGTTTCCAGAAAACCTTGCATATGTTACTATAGCATTTCTTGATTTTGAGGCTGTCAGTAGAAAGAGCAGCCAAAACTGTGTGTGTGATAAATTTTGAGAGTGATCGAACGAGGCTTCGAAAAGATATGCATATTGGAGTTTTGCGGTATTCATGGGTTTACGGTGCCTTGTAGTAAAAGGGCTACTTTTGGCATCTTAACTCACTCAAAATAAAGACTCAAATAGTGCATCTTGTAGCGTTTGAAAAGCTCTACAAAGCTAGCTACGAACCCGCTTGATTTAATAGTTCCAGGCAGCGTAGAGGGCTAATTTTCAAAATTTCGAGATATGCTGACACGAACATCTACAGTACGACCACTAATAGCCCCTATAAGACTCTCTAGAAATCCTTGATATCGCCTGGTCGACTCAATTTTTAACGCTGAACGCGAACCTGGTATTGGATTTTCGTTCTGATTTCGCTTGGTCAAACCAAAGCCAGAAATAGACCAAAAAGTGGGCGTGTTTTTAATAAAAAAGTGTATAATCGTCATAGTGCGATGAAAAATTAAATGTCAAGTCAATCCATTTTCAAAATGAGATATGCATGAATCGATGCAGTTTTTGACGCTCTTTCAGCATCCATGGTCAAAAAATGGCACGGGTCTGTCATCTATTCACTTATCTCATTTGAATGAAAATCAACTCATATATAAATACGGATACGAACTCATTGTCGAGCAAAATGTCAAGCATCCTAACAAGCTCTTAATGGCCTGAAAGTTGTTCTCATATTCGCTTTACTGAAGGAGTGTTGTATAAAACTAAATGCATGTTTGCTTGATCGCCTATCCACAAGAGAAGAAAAAATAGAAAGAATGTGCTTATGGAATGCAGTAAACGTTGAAACTAATATGATGGCGCTTAGTCGATATGAAGAACATGCTCCCCATGGTGGAGACCCAATTGCTTTTGTATTGGGCGAAATGTCTCGGTTCTTATCCTATTTTCTGGAAACTGCAAAACACAAACATTTAACCGGCACAAAAATTTCAAATTTCACAACTTTTTCGACTGTTGAGATATTTACATTTTAAAATTTTGAAATATCTGTCGTACGACTCGATTTTCGACGCTGATCGCCAGTATGATATTTTCGTTGCGTAATAGTTATGATCGGGAAAATTGCGTATTAGGGACCGAATTCCGATTTTCCCAGTAAAGTCAACATTTCGGTACCAACGCAGGATATATTTTCAATAAACCATACGTATTCTTGTAGCCTGAAAACAATCCCATCTTTTGATGTAAAAACTACGGTGATCAGCCAAAAGTCATAATGAGAAATTTTCCAAACATTAGAACTAATACAATAAGTTTTCATCTAATTCTAAAGTATTTCGTCTACGCGTTTTCTACTGATCTTTAATAGAGCTTTTTATGTATTCGGATAGTACTTTTAATTTTCTATCGAATGGTATATAATTCATTAAAAAAATATTCGAGAGTCACTTTAAAAGCGAAGAAATACAATTAGCATGCTGTTGGTACAAAAATCAACTTTCTAACCCCCCCAGGGGCCCCTAGAAGAGTTTATAGAAAGAGCAAGAGATAAGTATAGTTACTATGAACATGTTCTTCCAATTCACCCAAAAAAAATTGAAAACTTACATTATCTAGTTTTCGTAAGAAACCGTTACCCGTCCATTATTTTTAATCAGAGAAGGAGGATCTGCCGTTTAACTTTATTTATGAAGGACTTAGTACTGTGACAAAAAATTTGACTAGACATCTCTTACCGTGAAAAAAGAATGATTTCGCTGTCCGAAAAACGAAAAACAGGGGGTTCCGTCACGCAAGATTAAACGTGCTACTGCGCCTGCGTGGTTCAACGGAAAAAATGGTGCCAAATGAGCGCCGGCAAAATATAAATATTATAAATACTAATATAAATAGTGAAAAGGAAATGAAGTACACAAAATACGAAAAGAATAAACATAAAAGTGACTACCATCAATAGCGTTCTCATCTGTACGTAAAAAATAAGACTCAAGTCTATTAAGGTATTCTTTTTATCCAGGGAGAAAATGCGGTTTAACAACAATTTCCTTGCGCGTTTCCCCAATGAAGGTAACCTTCAAAATATTTTCGTTTTTCCGCCTTACGCCGGCGCTCATTTGACACCATTTTTTCTGTTGAACCACGCAGGCGCAGTAGCACTTTTAAGCTTGCATGACGGAACCCTGAAAAGTATCTGCAATAGGGTTTTTCATGGAAATCTGTCGAGAAAAGTGTCTTGAGCGTTTTCTGATCAATAGGTGCGCTAGTGAGAATATTCCAAAAGTAATTTTTTTAAAAGCATTTTTTTAAGGGCCAATGTTAGAGCATGACACGTATCATAAGCAATCTGACTATAGCTCTAAAGAATTTATTTGATAAAAACGACTTGTATACAAAACGAGGTGTTAATAGGAAAGAAAACGCAGATGATGAACGATCGAAAGAAACGGATAAATACGAATGTTCTCCTTTACTGTGATCTAACAGTCATATATATATGTAAAAAAAGAAAACGTTATAGAAGAATGATGGTACTATGATCAAATATAATATGTACAAAGACTATATCGCTGACTATATTCTATCTTGTACATGTACAAAGAGTAAAAACAAGATCATGTGTGAAAGGTATGCTCTAACAGCCAATAAACCGCCAAAAAACGAACATCTAATACTGACCGTTTAATGGCCATTTTTGCTTAATTATTGGCTATTTATGGCTAAGGATCCGACTGTTGTTCATGACTAGTTTCTTTCTGACCACTACCATGAAATAAAGGACCTTTCAAATTTTTGAGTACTTTCGGTTCCCTAGGTATGATCGGCACCATCCCTAGAACCAGTAGTTCTCAACACAAGTTTCGATGACTTATATAGTCGAGGAAGAACAAAACTCTACGTTTTCTATGAGAAAACAATGTGAAATATATAGTAGGGAGGTCATCGAAACAAAAGGGTGAACTAAACGGTAAATGACCGTTTTTTGCCTGTTTATGTAACGGCCATAAAACGAGCAGTTTATGGTTATCTAAATATGATACGTCATGCAAGATTAAAAGTGCTACTGCACCTGCGTGGTTCAACGAAAAAAATGGTGTCAAATGAGCGCCGGTGAAGGACGTGAAAACGAAAATATTCTGAAGGTGACCTCCATTGGGAAAAAGCGCATGAAACTTGTTAATCCCGCATATTCTCCCAGAATAAAAAGAATATTTTCATGCACTTGAGTCTCGCATGAGATTTTCAACTGTGTGTTGTTTGTAACTGCTTTATTTTTTGACCGTTTGATACAAAATTTTGTTGCTTTTACCCAGTCGCTATGGTCTGCTGCTGGCCCACAAATCAGCTTCTGAGGGCTTCTTGTTCACAAGAAATATTCAAATTACGATTAAAGTGTCACGTGAAATTCTTTCCGAGTAAATGTCACTCGAGATTACTTTTTGATTAAACAGGGCAAATTGAAAGACAAATCATAATTCTAATATATCGATCGACTCATCGTCGAATGCGCTATCGGTTTCAGTATACGTCAATCGCAAGGCTATGAATCGTTTTTACCGCTGGGAAACCCAATTTTTGGATTCAGCCGTCGTCACATGCCTCTCAGAGTTTTCCTATGTCTCATGTTTACCGGAAAAATAGGCTCCATAGAACTGCTTGTTCAGAAAAAATTTAATTGCGCTAGTATCCCGGCAAAAGCTGGTATTTAATGAACCTGTTTTACACGGCTTCTAGAAAAATTGCTCAAAAACTACGAAATATCAGTTTCACGGTAAAAAGCGTTACGGATTGTGAAAGTACGTACTTTAAGTTATTCAATCATTCTCTTATCTCAAAATCGATATTACCGACAAAAATTGTTATTTTTAAGAGGAAGCCTTAAACAAACATACTTTTTTTGAATATGAATGACAAAATCGTACACATAAAAACTGCTGATGATACAAATACATTATTACTACCATCGTTCGGCTTAACAGTCAAAGACGGAGTACTTTGACAGTTCAAACTGTCATCCCAGTTAGCTACACCTATATTTATTATCCCGTATTTTTTGGCAATTTCATCTGCTTGTGTATCATTTGTCGGCTGTTGATCATAAACTGGACTTACTTCATCTAAGTAATTTTCAATTCCCGATGGAGTAAGAACTGTTTCTTGTAATACGTGGTCGATTGTTAGCAGTTTTGGGCACCCGCAAAAGTTGACTAGGAAATATTTGAATCAGATTTAAATAATATTTGCATTCGAGCAACATTTTTTGAATCTGTATTTCTTATTGATTGATTTGCATTTTTTGGTATGTAAATATATGATCCAGCTGACGCACAAAACTGTTTACCATTAACATAAAACTGTAAATTTCCCTCCATTACGTAAAACGACCCATCTTCTCTAGTGTGAATATGCAGAGTTGGTCCTTGATCCACATACACCGGGCCCTCGATTATTGTGAATAATCCGTCAGTTTCATTACCACAAAATTTGTATTAGTAAATAGCATTTGGACCTGGTAAAATGCGAACAGTTGAATCTTGATCAGGTAGAACAACGACAGTTGTATCACTGCTTGCTCCTGATGTGGCATAAGTGCAAAAGAATAGAATAAAATAAAAATAGACGGCGAAGACATTTTTTGCCACTTTAACTGGAGAAAAGTTTTTCTTTATGGATGCAATCTTTTGAATTTTTAAATAGACTTTAGAAAGAGTAGTTGTTTTTTTCTCTATCGACGTCATTTTAAGAGCAAATACCACACGTAATAAATCAAAGACGGAAGAAATTAATGTATATGTTAATATATGTCATTCAGATGTATTTGATGACTTTTACCTTAAGAAATTGATGTTATGAATATCTGACATTTTAAGTTACTTTTAGCAGAAGAGGATGTGACAAAAGCCTTTACATGGTTAGAGGTGACGTATGTATTCTGTCATTAACGAGAAGTGTCTATGATGACGTATTTTGTCCCTGTCTTTACAGGGAAAATAGCTTTTGTCATTAAAATTTGTTACTTTCCACCTTGAGATATTGACGTCATGGACATCTAACGTTATCTTTATTCTTTCGCAGAAACGGATACGGTAAAACCTCTTTTTGAGATGTCTATAGAGCGCTCGTGTCTACGTACATTTATTTTATTCGTTTCGTACGCTAACCAATAGAAATCCAAGATGGCTGCCATGTCTAAAATTCTACGTAGAGCGCTTGCTTCACTCAAAATAATGAAAAAAAGTGAAGTTTCTTGCATAATTATTGAAAAGAAGCCGTAATATAACTGTTTCGCAACATTAGAAAACTGGTCACTTTTGCCGCGGTGAACAGAACGCTGCGAAAATTTAGCTTTATGCATAAAATTGAGTCAATATGCCGACAGCATAAATTTTATAATTTGATTTTAACTTTTTTCTGATGCCGACACAGTCCATGCAGTTTAGAGTCTAATGTCTTATATCAATGTTCCTATTGGTACCAGTGAACACCAATGGTTATATCATATTAAAGCTAGCGTCTCTTATAGAACAAAATTAAAGGAATTAGGCTATTTCTTGTGCTTTATATATTAAAATTAAATTCAGCATACTCTAGCGCACAGAATAAGCGCGAAACGGTCAGAGAAAGCGCTTTCTGCACTAATTAGAAATAAGTGCGCGTAGACCACAGAATCGGCGCCAGACATGAAAAATAATGCCTCATTTTGCTCTCTAGCTAATTATAAATATGCGCGTACGCTAAGCATGTCATGTGGATATCCTGGAGAATTCAAGTGCTCGCTATAAGAAAGTCATGCATAATTTTCTCGACATCTTTTAGTAGTTGTTCAGCGTGGCTGCATCATGTTTTACTCGGTTATTTTTCCAAGAACATGATGCACTTATGATATCAGGTTTACTTAAAGACAGATTAAAATGAATGCTTATCAGTTTTATTATTGCAGCTTTCATACTTTCTGTGAGCTCATGTGTGTTGCTAAAATTTAAATTTAAAACAGATAGAAGAAAATTTTGAAAATCAGATCATGTTACCCGTCCCCCTCAGCCAGCCATTACTCACAATTTTTGCACGAAAAGTGTTTTTCCACTATGCACCGTTTAGGTTCTTTTCGAAATACTTCTTTATTTCCCGGCAAAATACATGGAAAAAAATTTTGTGTTCAGTTGTTTTACGTTTTGTGACCAGATCTTGTCTGCACTCAGAAATGATTATAAAGACATTTTAATAGACGACCTTGATGTTTACAGAAAAAAAACATGTAGTTAAGTGTAGCAAACTTCCATCTACTGTGACTACATAAAGATAGCATAGTATTTCTTTCGCATATTTCATACATTTTAAGTGCAGCTACATACTAATATCCTTGAGCGGTGATCAAAACATGAAATGTTCGATTTAGTGTTAAACCTAAACAGCGCTTTTACTCTGCATCTTCTAAGTGTTTGCGCTTCTAAAGTAGTAAAGGCTAGTAATGTGGAAATTCCTGTATTCGAAAATAAAATTTTGTTTCTGATAAGTTATATACAAAATATAGAATGATACAAATCCTGATGACTAACACTTAACCGGAAAAAAAGCAAGTAACATATTTTGTATTCAAAACCTCAAACTCATTATTATCGTATGAAGAAAACGATCGTAAACGACATGCCTTTAATTTCTCTTTTGATAACGGCAAGATTGAATTATTTTATACATACAATAAATAAAAACGAACATTAAAGTCTTGTAAAATGAGATGAAGGGATATATACGATGATGAGAGGGTAAGGAATGCAGGATAATCATATTGAATTTTTGAATAAAGTGTTATTCTCCATCAAGTTTTGTGGTTTGAGGGTGAGGGTGGTTTGTTGATCTTTGCGCCTCTCCATATTTATATGTATACAAGAACTAAAAAAAAAACATAGGCGATTTATCCGACAGTTATGCTGTAGAGAAGCAACAGAAGTAGAGAACGAAAATATCATATTAGAAGAGTAAACCATACATATATGTAGGATTAATTCCAATAGTTTATTATGTGTGTTGATGTAATATAATACAAACACGGACAGATGACAATAAGTGATTAATAACCTAATTGATTATAGGTCATTATCATTTATGAGCAGGCTAAATTTGAAAAGTTAATTTTGTTGTATTATCCGGTTAAATATTAAAAGAATGATGTCCTCTCATGTCCTTCATGTTATCAGATTGGCATTGAGAAACAAATTGTGTTGAAATTTTCACAAGGTAAACATGCGATCTATCCATGATGAACTAATATTAATCGTTCAGTTGTTCATGTCGTTAACATGTTCACATATACTATGAACTAAAGTCACCTTTTATATTTAATAATTAATTACACCAATCATTCACGAAGGTTTTGACTGCATTAAAGTTATTTTTCATTGCCTTCTTCGCCTATACCGTTAGCAAAAAAACTCTAATATAGATTCGTAATAAAGGGTCATCCATATTTTACTGTGATAATGTGTTGACAATGTCGTTTTCAATTTTAAAAATTTGGTAGAAATCCGGTATAATTTTATTGTTTTTTTTATAAAAGTCCAACCAAAAAACAAAAAATATATAACAAATATCAATTATAAAAGGTGATAGTTCAAAAAATATCATCTTTCATAACAAATGTATCTAACAAGCACATATTGCAGTTTGTCAACGGTCCAGCTAGTATACCAAGATGTGTATAAACATTTAGAATTCCCTGACATAATATGTGGCATTATTCATTAATATTTAAATAAATATGACTACATATGACTTATTGCTTATATTTTTATCATTGCCAAACAAAACCACCGGCGCCAAATGGAACTTCTGCATTGCTTACATTTGGTCTTACATTAGGTTCATCATGATTTGAGATATCATCCAATAACCAGTGTCTACAATTATAGAAAACATTAACCACACTTTATTCTATATGTTACAATAGTTTTTCTAAGAACTTACAAAATCTTGGTGTTTTGAGTAATTTAAATCCACTTTGTTCTCAGGGAAATATGTCCTCAAGAAAATAGTATACATGACCAACAACAATACCTAAACATAGATACATTGTTGAACAAATTAAAAACGCAACCAGTAATAATTCCACAGTATTATCCATGAGATCAACAACCACTGAATTGCCCAATAATAATGAGAAAGCAAATAGCACGATAAAGATAAGGAGCATTAAAATTTAGAAGTAAAAAAATTCATTCTAAAAATTGAAATCAATAAATAATTGTAGCTAATAAATAACTGAGTCAATGCTTTACCTAACAAATGGATTCCTTCTACTCCATACATAAACAGGCATAATTGTTAATGCAATACAATATTTACAAATAATGCCATTAGCTAGAAAATGAAAAATATGAATAAATTAGCATTATATAAATGATAGCAAAGAAATAATAGAAGAGATAACTATTATTGATGTGAACCAACCCGGTAATGACGTTTTATGACTGGTGATGGCGAATGAGGTTGTATTTAAAACTAAATTATAATGAAAATTATAAATTGGCTTAAACACACATTTAACGACTTCATTATTCGAATTCTGTTCGAATACTTTATCATATAATCCATATGCTTCGATAACAGATTGAAGAATGATTGTTTTTCGTCACCCCTTGAATTTGCGTTAATCATGAATACATAGCATAGACGTTGTACAGTTGTACATTAACGAATAGAATCCATTTGAGCAAAACTTAGTAAAGAAGGTTAGGAGAACGAAAGGACTACACTAGTTGATTTTTTCTTGTCTTATTAAAAGTCTATATTACTAATATACGCTTGGTATATAAAAAAAGATATATATCATACAATCATATGTTACAGTTCAGTTTAAAATCCAATTCAGTTTCCAACTGAACTACTGTCCTTTTCAAACTACAGTGCCGATGTCCATTTTTCGAATAGCTCGAGAAGGAAAAGAGATAGAAACTGTCAGTTTTCAGTCACCGATAGACGACATCGGAGCACATGATTCTGTGGGAAAATGCGGTTCAGTCAAAAGGTCTACCCAACTGTGCCTTTCGATCGATAATCTAGGACATCCGACCGCTACGAAAAACTTTTAGATTTTAATTCCGAAATGGGGAATCGATCCAAGGAACTGCCCTCTTTAATTAAACGCAGCTTACAAGCCTCCATCTACCAAGATACGGGCGCTATAAGGTTCTTCCGAAGACCTACCTATCGGCTAAACTTCATGTTTTGGAGGTCCCAAAACACATGTAATAAAGGTTATCTCCTGGCAATGTTGGTTTGTCGGAAAAAATTCTAGAACCTCGTGAGAATCTATATTAGGTAAAATAGCCATTTTTGCTTGTTTTTACGTAAAATTAGAAAATGCATACCTCACTCAAAGTCGATCGAAACTATGTCAGAATGCGAGGATATACTGTTTTATCTGCTCAATATGATTCTGTGGTTAAGATTAGTGAAAAATATTCTCTGGCCAATGAAAGTGATGAATGAGTTCCAGAAAACCTTCTCAAGAACCAAGAAGTTTTTATTGATCCAACATCTGCGCTGAATTGCATGGTATAGTGTAGATATAATAGTGTATACCATAGCACTCTGACATAGTTTGGGGCGATTTTGAGTGAGTTATAAATTTTCTAATTTTACGCTAAAACAGGCAAAAAGATTTACAGATGACAGTTCCTTGGATCGACTTCACATGTCGGAATTAAAAATCGAAAACATTTTCGTGGCGGTCGGATGTCTTAGATTATCGATCGAAAGGCACACCCGAGTAGACCTTCTCTCTGAACCGCATTCTCCCACAGAATCATGTGCTCCGATGTCGTCTATCGATGACTGAAAACCGAACGTTTCTATCTCTTTCAGCTATTTGAAAAATGGACATCGGCACCGTAATTTGACAAGGACAGTAGTTCAAATTGAAATTTTGATTTGTCCTAAGATTAATTAAAACTGATATTTAAAAAGATTAAAAAAGAAAATTTCGACTTCAAAATGGTGAATGAGATTCAGCAACATCCAGGGAGTAAACAAAACAGTGATTGTAAGCTAGAAAACAGCATTCTGGAGCCATAGTAATTATTTACAAAATCACAAAATGTGTGACACAAATTCCTAATTACCACTTAGAAGGAATTTTGTAGTTTTTATCTTTTTAGGTATTCGGTTTTAATATAATGTCAGTTTAAGCTGTGTCTCTTCAGCTGGGTTATGGTGTGAAACATGGTTGCAAAAAATGAATGCGCGTACTTACGTGTCAGTGTTAGTCGAATAATAACGACTTATCTTGTTTTAAATAAGAAGTTATGTCCTTATTGAAGAAAAAGAAAATAAAGCACATTTCTCTATCAATAAAAAGAACTAGTGTTCTTCTCGCCGAAAATAAAGCACACGTCTGTGTGTATTACACACAGACATGTGCTTTATTTTCGCATTATTTTCATAGTGATATTATCACTATGAATAAGAATTGTATTCCCTCTATCGAAAACGAAGAAAACAAAGCACTTATTCGCCTGTTTTTCTCGAAGAAAACGGCACACCTGGGTAGACCTTTTGACTGAACCGCATTTTCCCACAGAATCATGTGCTCCGATGTCGTCTATCGATGACTGAAAACTGAAAGTTTCTATCTCTTTTAGCTATTCCAAAATTGGACATGCACAGTAGTTCAAATTGAAATTTTGATTTGTCCTAAGATTAATTAAAACTGAATATTTAAAAGATTAAAAAAAGAAAATTTTGACTTTAAAGTGGTAATCAGGATTTTTAAATCATCTTATGAGATTCAGCAACATCCAGGGAGTAAACAGAATAATGATTGTAAACTAGAAAACAGCATTCTGGGCCCATAGTAATTATTTACAGAATCACAAAATGTTTAAGATTTTTGAGCAGCTTAGAATGTTGTTTTCTGACTCACACTCACTGTTTTGTTTGTTCCGTGGATGTTCCTGAATCTCATCAGATGATTTAATAATCCTAATTACTACTTAGAAACAATTTTGCAGTTTTTATCTTTTTAGATATTATTTAGATATTCAGTTTTAATTTCTCCTAGCACAAATTAAAATTTCAATTTGTGCTAGTTCAGTTTGAAATGAACTGGATTTTAATATCAACTTGAACATTATATACACATATCTTTTCCATATCTATGCTGTCACGTTTACTCTTCGACTAACATGAAGGTAAAAGAACGAAGAAAGCGTAACGTCACTATACACAAATAACAGTCTTAATATATATGTGATATACAACAGTATACAACAACCAGTTATTCAACATGATATGTTTACTGTTTCAGGCTCTGCCACTCATTTTAAATAATATACCTGACTATTTCTTCTTCATTGGGTTTCGCCATTTTCTGAGTTGAAAAAAAAATGCGAGAATATAACTGTTATCTTTTCTCTTTTCTGTGACGAAAAATGCGACGAATGTGAAGCAAATGCCAATAGAGATATATCTCAGATATATGTATATCTCCATTCCAATCTTACAAAAGTCGACGATGTTGTGATCATTTCTGTCAGATTCTGATTTTCAGGTCAATCTTATCAGATTCTGATCTATTCAGTCAATGAGAATCAGATTAGAATGATCTGATCTTGAAAATTCTTCAAGGTTCATGGTCACTGATTCTTGGTATGAAATCAAGATCAGTTCATTCTAGCCCAAATCAGGAGATTGTTGGAAAATCATCAATCAAATTACGAAGAATAAGTAACACAAATGTAGTTAAGAAAACACATAAAAGCTCTAATCCTCTATCTATCGAAGTTTCTGCTTTTTATTTACTTCAGCACTTTAAAAATTCTAAAATGACTACGCAAAAAAATAAGCTCGATACAGTGAGGGAACGTAAAGAAAGAGAAAGCAATTCTTTTTTTCTTAGGTTCTGACTGGAAATCTGAAAAAATGACTTTCTCAGGAAGAAAGTCCTAAAATCAAGATTCTGTCAGAAATGATCTCAAGATTGTCGACTTGTGTAGGGGCCTATTTAAAGTGACTAATAGTCGATACTTTTATATTTAAAGGTGAACCAAAATAGTAGCGATATTTAAAAAACAGTCCTGTACCTTGCACATGTGCATCTCTTTCTATTCTTATTCATTTTTTCAGTATAGAATAGTTGAAGAAGATAGATCTGTGAAAAAAAAAAGAAGAAAAACTACAGCCGCATATATATCTATATATGTAAGTAATACGACAATTTGAATAAGTTGGGTGATATTCAAAGTAAGTACACAAAAAATTGAAAGAGAAAATTAAAACATGTGCCTGAAATTGCTGAGTTCAAACAAAATTCTGGGTTCAAACTCTAACTGAGCCTGAAGTGAAATTACATCGTGTTCTCGAAGAGTAAACCTGGTAAAACATGGTGGTCCATTGCGTAAAGAAAAGTTCTCTGGAGAGAGAGCTTTCTTGACCCAGATATTTGCCTTTTTTCTTGTTCTTCAAGCTGGATTATGCACGAGAAACAAGATTTTTCGAGCAGGAAATAAACTTTCTTCTCTTTCTTCAGGTCAAAATCTTCATAAGAATGTCAAAGACAACTTTCATTACTCTGTAAACTGTGAGACGTTTACAGAAGTCATATTAGCATTAACGATTTCATACATATAGAATCCTCAACTGTGAGGTATATGAACTCTTTTAAAATCAAAAATGAAACCTAAACGGTGCATTGTACTCTACATTTTCCAAGTGTTTGTGCTTTTAGTAGTAAAGGCTGGTAATGTAGAAATCCCTGTATTTTAAAATAAAATCTTGTTTTTTACATACAAAATAAAGAATACAAATATATACAAAAAGAATACAAAATAAAGAATATTACAAATTCTTATGATTAATACTTGAAAAAAACGAGAACGAGGAAGAAAAGCAACTAACGTATTTATTCGAAACTTTAAATATCATTATTATCTTCTAAAGAGAATGATCGTAAATGACAAGCATAATTTCTTCTCTTCTGACGACGACAAGATTGAATTATTTTATACATACAATTAATAAAAACGAACAACGATAATAAAGAAATAATAGAAGAGATAACTATTATTGATGTGAACCAACCCGGTAATGACGTTTTATGACTGGTGATGGCGAATGAGGTTGTATTTAAAACTAAATTATAATGAAAATTATAAATTGGCTTAAACACACATTTAACGACTTCATTATTCGAATTCTGTTCGAATACTTTATCATATAATCCATATACTTCGATAACAGATTGAAGAAAATGATTGTTTTTCGTTGCCTCTTGAATTTGTGTTAAGCATGAATTCATTGCATCAACGTTGTACATTAACGAATAGAATGCGTTTGAACAATATCTGGTAGTTGTTGATACCAATAAGTGTTTGTTTGATGCTGATAATGAATTTTTAAACACGTCCTTAATTCTTAGTTGAGAACGTATTGAATTTTTTTCTTCCAATGTGATGTTATTTGTGGACGTTCTGATGAACTGGGTCACGGGTTCACAATTTTGTAACATGACATCACAATTTTGTAACATGACACATACATCAGGATCCACGGAACCACAACACTGCCAGACTAACCATTGATAATTATGTAAATAATTACAAACATTGTTTGCATAAACACCAGCCATCCATAAACACAAAGGAAACAACCAAATCCTATAAGAAGCACAAGCAAAATAACAACTACTATACTCCTCGAGTAATAGTCCTCTGAATCTCCAGCTTCCTAGGCATATCCCGCCAGAACACTACTGCGATTTCGCTTAGAGTCCTAATGGAATTAGGTAAAAAGTCATAGGTTTTGTTCGAATCCGAACAAGAAAATGTGCTGATAATAGATACAAACGGATCATGACACGATCCTAAATTATGAGATCTCATAGGAGTATCCTAGCAGAAAATAGGTCGGAAATGCATAGAATTATGTCCAATGTCGTTATCGTTCTATGAACTACTATCCATTTCAAATTGAACGACCGGTGGGCTATTTCGAATAACTCAAAAATGAAATGAGATAAAGTCATGCGGTTTTCAACATGCGAAGCCCCCACCTGGGAGTATCTTTCCATAGGCAGAAACGTTTTTTTAAAAATTTCAGAAACCGGTTTTCGAGAAGGTCGTTGGAAGACTATTTTATAAATCCAAAAATTAAAATAGAAAAAATAGATTGATTTGATTTCATGTCCAGATAGTCCAAAATGTCCTCTACAAAATGAGATCTAAGCAAAATCTCGGTTTTTCCTGGTTCGGTCGGGGCGGAGATTTTCCTGAAAGCTCCAGAACTCGCAGTTTTTTGAGCCCAGGAGTCTCAGCAATGCATGAAAATATAGGTTTTCGACCCTTTCTTAATTTCATGATAATGTTTGTTTCCAGAAGAAAATTCAAGAACCTAGTAGAGGCGTATACTGGGTGAAATATCCATTTTTAGGGTGCCGGAAATTTAAAGTTGAGCACTACTTTTTTCCAGTTAAATCATACATCATTTGAAAGAGCGCATCGAACTGAGTAAGAAAAGGTGGTTTTAGCTTTTCAAAACATGTTTTTCAAGTCGAAAAATTTTAGAAACTGTAATTTATGACCCAAAATCCTGGCGCTTGATTTCTTTTGAAAAAACTCAAAAAAGTACTAAGTTCTGCGAAAATTCCAAAAGCCACGTCATTCGACTCAGTGTTTGATGCTGATTCTCAATACGACTTTATTTTTGTCGAAAAGTCAAGTCTTGATAATGGAAAAATGGAAAAATACGAGTCCCATTTTGAGCAGAAATGGCGAAATTTTATTAGAAACAAAATTTTAAAAAACGATATATACTTTTGTAGCTTGTTGTCTAGCGAATAAGATGAGATAACAATTTTGGCCAGAACTATTAACTGAAAAACTATATATATTTTTAAAATGAGCTGGTATCATTTTGAAGGAGCCGATGTTGCTTGTCAAAAGCCAGAAC
>CAJNOQ010001586.1:0-30127 GCA_905250885.1 Didymodactylos carnosus | reverse complement strand
TGGGTCAAAACTGAGCCAAACATTGTTTGAAAATGCAGTAAACGTCCAGTAAAAATGCATACCAGGAAGTGACGAAACAACTGTCCACTAAAAAGCGTCAACTTTTGGACGCTTTTTTCTTGCCGTGTATATCGTTGGTTTAAAATCTGTTCTTGAACTAGTTCGGTCAATTGAAACTAACAAACAGATATCAACAGAATCTTATTTCCAAATGTGATGCTTGATAAAGCGCTGAAAATTTTTAAAAAATTTGATTAGGATGGTTTAAGTGTCTGGATAACTACCTACAAGGAACTTGGGAATATTTCTGTGAGCTTAACCAGAAACGAACAAAGTTTTCATAAGAAAATGTAAAAGCCATGGAAGCTTTTTGCGAAGAATAATCCCTGATGGGAAATAAATATTGTTTTCTCTCTACTATCCAAGCTTCGTTATTATTACACCATGACACCTTCGTTGTATGTAACCTTGAGAATACGTCACTATATCTATCGTTTTCTTTCTTTATACACCTGTCATAACATTCCGTTATTCCCTTAGAATCAGAAAAGAAAATACATGATTTTCGAATTGAAACAAGGTTTTAGAAAACTCTAAATGAGTACCATAATACTAAAGAAAATAAGTAAATAGCAGATATATAACAAAATATTTGTTTTGGGAAAAAGCCGGTGCCATCAAAAAATTCAATAATTGCTTATTGTGTACCGGAAAACATGAAAATATTGTTAGCAACAGCAGTATTATTTTCCTATTTGTTAGGAACTTATGGTAAGTATCGTAAACCAACATCGTCATACTGCACGTGGATCGCATTCTTTGAAATTTCCACTACCCAACACTTGATTGCTATATCTCATACTTAGGAAGAAGAAAAGGAAAAATACCCCGCCTTGCGGCAACCGTTACCGATATAGGGTGCTGCTGAATGGTAGTTTCATTAGCCCAATATCTTCCCGACACTTGACAAGCTGCTGGAACGGTCACTCATCTTGTTACTAGTCATCAACTGTAGCTCTGGCCGAAAGACGGGTCTGACACAGAGTTCGTTTGCCCAATTACTTGAGTGCACTCACTAATCACGCACTAGCTTTCCGGAAAACTAGAAGGACTAGCCGGAGAACTTTATTGTACGTCACAACGTAGTGAGTATGACGACGAACATGACCATCAAGCCATGCTGCCATGATTGTAGGTGTGTGTGGGGTACAGTCTCCCAAAAAGAAGACTTTAACCAAACACTTTTAATATTTCCGGATTAGCCATAGGTACAATGAACTGTACAGAAGGAACTAAACATAGGAGAATAGTAAAATGATTTCTAATGCTATTGCAGAGTAAATTATACAAAAAAAAATTGACTCTGTATATGCCTCAAATGTTTTCGCGCGTTTTATTACTTTGGTCGTGAAATTTTATAAAAAATTCATACTACCGCCGACGGAAATCGTTTTTATAATCCCTCTTTACAAGGGAATTTTACGGATGACGAAAAGCTTTTCTGATTTAATCTAGCTTTGCTACTGCATTATTCATGCTAATTACGATCCGGATACCTGTTTGTGTGGGGATTGAATGAAATGCTTCTGAGATTTCCTGCCTCTGGATAACCATCACGAACTCATAAGCTAAAAGACTGATCTACTAATTTGAGGAGCTGATCGAGTTACTAACGTTGTTGAGAACTGTAGAATGTGTCTTAATCGATGAGCTCCTTAAACTAATTGAATCAGAACCTCTTGACTCATGAATTCGTGACTCGCCAGACAGCAATGCTGGGAGTCATTCGAAAATTCAATAATAGCACGAACAGATATTCGGATCGTAACCAGCATGAATAATACTGTAACAAAACTAGATTCAAACAGGAAGAAAAGGCATCTTCTTGTCTAACTTAGACAGGGAGATTTTTTTATTTTGGAATCGTTCCAAAATAAAAAAATTTTGAAAAGTGAGTTTGATATATCTTCATACAGAATCTAGTCTAGTCGTCGAAATGAGGGCAACCTGAACTTTCTGTCTTCACTTATAAGTTTTCTGTTTATGCCTATCAACGACAACGTTTTACCTTTGAAAGTTTTTTCAACTCATAGAACCAAGTAAAGTCTCTTAATCAACTGAACCAGATGGCTTTAAACGTTTTCTTTAAAATGAGATACTTGTTAAAAACTTGTAGCGATTTACCTGACAGCCCTTCATAATGCAACATTTTTCTTTCCTAGCTTATATCTCAGAATCGCTTTTTTCAGTTTTGACGTTTCTACTAGAAAGATTACATCCATCGGTCTGTAGTACTTATGGTAAAACTTTTAGCTTTATAGGTCAAGTATTTCTGCTCATAACACTACTTCGATGAGCGTCCGGTTTACGTTGTGACAGGTTGTACAAAACCTAAACTATAGAAGACCGATAATACCCCAGTAGAACTTTTCATAACTCATAAAAATATATTTGTGTTGAAAAATCATAGTTCTATGATAAGCTATTCTTCAAATAGCGGAGAAATGTGAGCTATAATTGTAGGAGAAAATTTACTCAGTGAAGTAAAACTAGGCAGTAGCGGCTACGACATAATTCATCCAGATTTGTTCAAACAAAGCTCTAGCTGTGTCCTGTCCTGTGACTTCACGTGACATTAGAGCCCTGATCGCATCCTACCCTGTGACTTCGGAGCCCACCTTCTCCCCTCCCCTGCATGATAGGGTAGGGTAAGAGGGCCCTGCACATCTTTACAAGCGTGCACGCACAATGATTTTTCAACGCAATGACTCATAAAGTCGGATGAGCAGTATCGCTAATTTTACCACTAGTACGAGTAAAAAATTTTTTTGCCGAAGTTCACTGCAATAAAATTTTGAGATTTTTTACGAGCTTGAAATTACTGCGATAAAAATCTGAAGCTGTTAGGAAGCGTCCGTAATAGTAACAAGTTTTTATCGTTACCGCTCATCAGTAAATATATCCGTGTCGATTATTGGAGACGAAAAAACGCTGAGAGAGATAAATTTATGAACAAGGAAAAGGAAGTTTTAACATTCTAACAGCCAACAATAAAATAAAGTAAGAGAGATAGAGTATAAAAATCGTTCAAAAGTTTTTCGAGGCTACTCAGGTGTTAATATCGAATCTGTATTGAGAAAAACGCTCAATGAGTAACGAGTCAAATATTTTCTTTTGAAGTATATTTAGAATCTTGTCAAGTTTTTATACCTGATAATGGCAGTTCTTCCAGAAAAAGAATCGAAAATTTTATTTTCATCGAAATATTTGAGAGCATGACGGTTGAGCGAATGTATCAAAACGATACTGAATAGTAGATAAACCGTTGTAATATATAATAAAGACTTAATCATTTCTTTTTATTAAAAATTTAAATTGATTTAGTCACAAAGAAAACTCGTCTTTCTGTTTCTCATGTTTTAGCTACAAGTGAAGCGAATTTCACGTACTGTTCCATTTATGATAGTGATGAAGAAATTATTAATTCTCAACCATTTTATGTTAATATATACCTAGGGTATCCGCAGACTTTAAAGAATGCGTCCACAATCTATTACGAATTTAAAAGACCAAATAAATTATGGCTTGTTAATAACAAAAAAGAGGCTATAGATATCTTTTGTTTAAAACCCTTGCAATCACTCATATTATTCAGTGCAAATATCACATTTACACCAGATTTTCAATATTTAACAAATTTAATCGAATTAACAATTATAAACGATAATGGACGTATTGGTAAATATTTTCCTGTTGAATTGAATGAATTACCATTAAGATATATGAACTTGTCGAATTTATTAGAGTTAAAAGCATTACCAGATGCATTTGGTAAAAATTTAACAAGTTTAATATTATCAAAAATACCAAATCTTGAATATTTACCAGAAAATTTATTTAACTTAACATCATTATTTGTTGAACAATGTCCGAAATTAACTTATCTGCCACCAACAATTGTAGCCGCATCAGATTTACAAGATCTGACAATAACACAAACAGGTTTATTAGATATTGAATTAAGCGATCGTTTACAAATAACGTTTTTTCTCTACCAATGATCGATTAAAAAACTATATATCTTTGCTTTTCTTGAATTATTTGCTAAATAACGTATTAAATACACCTACGATAATATGTTAAAAAAATTTCAAATTTAAAGTCTAAGAGACACAAGAACATTCTAATCTGTTAAGTATCTACTTGGCGCTTTTGCTATATGATGATGATAACATAAAAAAAGTCATATGTTTATTAGGAGAATAGTGTATGACTTTTCTCTTTCTTTTCTTTTAGTGTCGTTGGGTATATGAATTTCATTTTTTCTACTTAAAAAATTGTTAAAAAAAGTCAATATCTAGAATAAGCGTAAAAGATAGAAAAATTTAGAAAGAAAAAAATTTTCAAAACAACATATCAGTCGAATAATTCAAAATTTATCATAACGTAATATAAGAATGGATCGTAAACACTTTTCGAAAGTTAAATAACGTGAACATCTCATCCAATCCCAATCTTACATTAATTTCCTTGAGTAATATGCGAATATCTAACAGTTTGGATTTATCAAAGAATGATCAATTATCAGTTGTTATAATTCGAAATTTTACACAAGAAGTTTACGCAAGTACATTTCGAATATTAACTTTAAAATCTTTGCCTAGTTTACAAGTTTTCATGTTGGAAGATATACCCGCATTACGGTCCTTAGATTTATCATTAAATCCAAGTTTAACTGATATTACATTTAATAATGTAAATGTAACGAGTTTAGATATGAGTCAATGTCAATTGTATGAATTTCCTATGGAAATTTTAAAATTTGGATCTTCATTAGAAAAATTAGATTTAAGTCGAAATCAATTATCATCATTACCAGATATATTTTCATCAACGCTTTATGCTTTAAAAGTATTATATTTAAACGGAAATCAATTCTATGGTCATTTACCTATAACAAAATCATTGTTTAATTTGGAAGAATTAAATTTAATGAATAATCAATTAACATCATTGAATGGTATTCACAAATATAGAGCATTATTGCAATTAACATTAGATAATAATAATATTCAAGAAATTCCAATAGATATAATAAAATTACAGGAATTAAGAACCTTAACTATTAAATTTAATCAACTAGAAACAATTCCATATCGTATGGTTAATCTTCGAAAGTTGGTATACATCGATATCGCGAATAACAATATAACAGAATATGAAAAGGCGCTAATTAAATCTGAATTCAAATTAGTAGTTCCAGCGCTACGATTTGTTTCTTTATAAATAGTCATGGCACATAGTGATGAATATTAGTGATTAATTGGGATTTATTTTGTTGTTAATTCGATAATCATTTTTATGTAACAGAAACATGAAAAGAATAAAAACTAATGTGGTCCTAAAATACATAGGAAAAGTTATACAGAGTTGAGAGAGAGCGTGAGTATCAGATGTACGTGAAAAATTCTCTATTTGCTCAAACTTATATTATTCACTGATATTACTTGAAGTGAACCCCTTAACCACGGTCAAACCAAATTATCCATAAGAATTACAATTGAAATTATAGAGTTTCTTTCGAATAAAATATATAGCATTTCTTCACCGGTAACATAGGAGTATATGAAAGTCGTACAGTGAGCACTGTACTATGGGAAAATTTCTACGACACGTTCACCTAGCCAAATAGAGCTTAGCTTTGTCATTTTAACACACGAATTTTTGGTAATTCTTCTCTGTTCACACGTTAATCGCTAGTCAGTGATAGGACTACATAAGATGGACAAAACTTTTCTCAATTTATGGTTAAGGTTGAAAACGATAGGAGAGTACTTCCATTTAGTTTTGTCTTTATATTACATGATCGAGAAGCCGCTAACTGTTGACCGTATGGAGTTCGTAGTTCTGTCGAAGAGAAGTAAAATTGCCTAGATGGTTGGAAAAAAAACATTTGGAACATCGTTTCTTAGAGGACGAAAGCCTCGACGTGACGCCTCCTTTTGACAACTTTGAGACCGTTTTTTCCTGAAATGAAATGAAAATCTGTCCTGCTGAACGAACAGCTTATTCCATCCCTTCCATACTTTTTTTAAAAAAGCTCTGATCGAAAGCTACTAGTTTTCGAATGGTGGCCTATTCTTTGCAGCCTACGTTTCAAAAGATAGATCGATTTTTCATTTATAAATAGCTCTAGCTCCTTGTTCAGATATGATTACACCATGTTTTACTTGGACTTTTCTTCGGAAACATGACGTAATTAAGTTCGCGATAAAAAGATCGATTTAACAAAAAATGTTTATATTAGTGAAAGTCATGGCTCAAAAAATGATAAGACACCGGTGAAAGTTTCAGGGTCGAAGAAGTTCCTCTCTGAAGAATTTTCTTCAGATACCTGAGATGCTTATTTCATCAAGTTTTACCCGGCTTTCTCTTCGAGAATATTATGTAATCACAATGGGATTAGTCTCCTCAGGCTAACTTAGACGTCTAATTTAAATAAATGCCTTTCTGTGTAAATGTGTATATTTCTGTATGTGTTGTGATGATTTTATATAAAAAAATTACTGATGATACAGTGTTAAAATAACATAATAAACAATAAAAAGTGATAAAACTAAAATGTGATCTTGACCTTGGACTAGTTCCGGTAATACTGAGTTGTCTGTTCAGCGTAGCAAATGATCACTCTAAAAAGGGAAGTAATGCATCAACAACATTAAGAAGATAAGTAAAATTTAACTATCTATCGAATATTACTGATAAATATGTAAAATATGTACGTTACGTGTAGATGATAGAATCACTTAACCGTTAATAGTCAATAGGGCAAAATGTAGATATCTTTATATAGTAAGATAAATGATTCTATCATCTGTCCGTTTGTGTTTCAGGTCTCATACTTCAGTAGAACTATTATATATCATTCGAAAGCTCTTCTTCTGCGCTATATTTCTGTATGTCACATATACGGAAATACTCGTTCCGAGGCCAAGTATGTTTAGAAACACTTCTGTGGAAAATATTCTCCTATATGCAAAACGTCTAAGATAATCTATGATATTCTTCATCATCTAGCCACTACGACAGATACACCCATCGATGGAGAATTTCTCGCGCTACAGATTCATATATATATATATGATAGCGAAAACCGTGTCTTAGAACCCGTTGACATTAGAAATACTTTCTGCAAAGCCATGAAAAGCGGGTGACTTATTCCACGGTGAGGATCCTATGATCAACGTTTCTCAACTAGCCACTACGATAGATATACCATTCAATAGAGAATTTCACGAGCTTCAAAATGAGCTATAAATAAGTCTTTCAGAAATATGGCCACGTGGGTTAACAGTTGAAATACTTGGCCGATATAACGATTTTGATGTATCTTAGTGGTTTCAACATTCCATTAGTCGTTTTTCTGCCATAATGAAAATTATGTATTGTTCGAAAACATACCACTGAATAGCCCTTGAAATTCTCTAAACAGTGAGCTGGTCACAATATTCAGACAGGTCGAGCCAGTCATTAAAGATATGGAAAAGACGCTTTGGGGTGTTATCTAAGCGGTACAGTGTGTCATAATCACAAGAACTCTCTTGTTTTTGACCTTTTAGTAAAAGCTGGAACCAATCTGAATAATTTTTTGAATAGCCTAAGAAGATTTTTCTAACTTATTAGTCTTATTTTGCTCAGAATATTTCGCTCTATCAGGCTATATGGTTTGCAAAATTTTCTCACTAAAAACTAAGGACTTGCTTTTTCAGCGGTCAGGTTTTCCAGAAGTTCTATTATCAAATTTTCTCACAAAAGGTCGATATGCAATCTTCGAGGCAAAGAAAAATCTTCGGGCTATTCAAAACATTATTCAGATTGGTTCCAGCTAGTACTAAAAGGTCAAAAACAAGAGAGTTCTTGTGATTATGACACACTGTACCGCTTAGTCTACTGCGCTTTTGAGTCTACTGCGCAATCAATAAGCACTTTAAGTCAAATGTTTTTCCGTGAAAAGATTCAGCAAAGTAGGTACTATAGATTGTTGACAACCGCGAGTTGCTAGATTTTTTTGTTTCTGAATGATTGAGAGAATTTCCCCATCTTGTTTGAAAATAATTATTCCTTCGTTTTAAAAAATTTACTCCTACTAAAATAAAAATTACCCCGAAAAGTTAAAAGCCTTTTTCTTTTTTAATTATCAGCTAAATTTTTAGAGTTGCTCCATAAAAGTTCCCCACCTAGCCAAAGTTATATGGAAAATGCTGGTGGCATATGACATACAATTTATCCCATTTGCTTTTCGACTATCTTCTGACAAAATTATATCGAATGAAGAACTCATTTTTTTTACCATATATGAAATGTCCCATCCACAAACATAACTCTAGAACCGTAATGGCTAGCACACAAAGTCGTAAATTTTAAGACTATACGTATTTTGACATCCTGAATCGAATGGCCCACTCATTGTTCTGAAAGTCAGCTCAGCAAAGGATCTCTAAAAACCTGAGTTTCTAGAGATCCAAGCTTAGAAATTGTCAAAAATCCCTTTTAGAGGATGCTAGTCGATAGAGCATATGTGAAAACCTATGTTTCAATACGCTTCTAAGCTCAGTTATGCGCTTTTAGCTGAAAAACAAAGAAAATCGCATTTTCGATTCTGAATCAAAAAGTGAACAACCAGTATTTAGGCAAAGAAAGACTTATTAGTTTGGAAACAGAGTGTTTTTATAGACTTTCAAGTATCCTCTATAAACCTACAATGTTAAAATATTTTTATGGACAGGTTATTTTTTTCTTCAAAAATGGTACAAAAGTCACCAGAATCAATCATATGCTATTTTAGTTGTAATATGCACATACACACCTTGCACAATTATACTCCATACAAAAAAGATAAAACTAAATATCGAGTGAGACCACAGCAAAACAGACTTATATTCGTTTTCAAGGTGGTTGGAAAAAATATTTATATATAAATGTGTAGATGGAAAAAGATGAGTTTCTGAAATATCGATATTGCGGAGTATGGATAGAGAGAAATTCATTCAGCTCTACTCGAGTATGTTTCGGTCTATTCGAAAGTCTATTCAGAAATTTACCATCTGTTCGGAAGCCCATAGTACGGTGCCAATTCTTTTGGAGGTTTACCGACTTATGATATTGTCTTCTTTTATATCTGGGAATAGTTGAGAAATGTTTATATGCTACAATACTTTATATATACAAATAAGAAGAACATTATTATACTTTTTCCTATTTATGTATATAATCGTAAATCGAATTTCAATAAATTTATCTATCAAAATAAATTTCATGTATACGCATATATACACCAGAAGAAACCGATAATATATCGAAATGTTATTAAAATAAATCCGTTGTGCCGCGACAGAGCGAACGGCAAGAATTTTGAAATGTTCCCTAAGCGATATATGCTACAGCGAAAAATCTGACTCCGGCCTGAGTAGATTAACACACAGTATACACGTTTGCATTTTGAAGGCATTTAGTAAAGTGTCTCATTCTTATCCACTTTGTCACCTGTCGGCAATATACAAGTGCATTTTCAATTTGTTTCATTTAAACAACGGTTTGTTTTCTCTTTGTTGTTGTTAATCAATAAATGTGGGATACACTTACTTATTTCTCTCTTTATTTTCAATTATACAAGAAATAAAATGCCGTTGAGTAGCGAGCGTGATTTCTCTTATGTACCACAACCTATTCAAAAACGTCATATTATATCAAATGAACGTTATAAAATACTAAGTTCCCCCAAATCAATACAATCATCAGCGAAAAGTGTAAGTCACTATGCCATTCTTTACGTGATTCCTGACAGTGTATGATTTAGGCTTCAGCTGTATCAGTTTCGGTTGTTAAATTAAAGCAATCAGCATTACGTCAAATACCAAGTAAATCAACGTGAGTACATGGGAAGCATGTGCTAAACATGATTGTAAAACTTGACGATTTTTAGATGGACGCCGAAAAAATATTTATTACTCGCATTGGGTATAGTAGCATGTGTGATTCTGGCTATTGCTATTGCAATCGCGGTGGTTTTTGGACGTAAACAAGGTAAACAGCAGTCGTATTTTGATGGTAGTGGTTGATTGTAAGATCTGCCTCAGCTAGACTTTTGATTTGTGAGTGACTTTTTCCCATGATTACAATACTGTTCTGTAAAGTGCTGTTACCGCTGATCTGCTACGACATTAGTAGAAGCTTTTTTGTAACCATGTTCAGTCTGATTTGTGCCTGGATATAACTAACAGATAGTAACCTCTTAGCAACGTGTCTAGCTGTTTTAGTCTTTTTATTGTGGTTAGACAGCTCCTAATTATAGTTATACATACAAGAGAAGAGCTTGGTCTTGCGTTATAAATAAACTTGTCAAAGGGTGCACTTCTTTCGTGCACATGTTTTGGTTCCGTGGTTAGGCTTCAGAGCTTCCTAAACTCTTCGTAGAGAAAATCGTTGCCAACAGAGAGAAGGGATACTTCTTTCTCCTCTTTTGATAAAATTTTGATATTTCATTCGTGTACATTTCAACACAAACTTGAATTTCGTCTACAACAAAAACAATTCCCAGCTCTCCATAATGTTTCGGGCAAAAACAACACGGCTTTCAAAATTTCAGTTTTTATGTTTCTTGAAGTTTGTCTATATGACATTATTTATTTCAAAGCGAAGTGAAGTATTCACTTCAAATGAGACGAATCACGTTCTTTTCAAAAAAGCAGGTCAATTTGCTAAATATTTTGCTGAAATTCATTATGTAGTATCACTATCACATCATCCAATTGAGCTGAGAATTAGAAATTCTAAATTTTATGAGAATTAGTTAACAACATTTCCCATGCTTCTTCGTTTACCTCCCAACCCTTCTTTAGAGTTATAAGGCTGAAAAGGTACTATATTTGAGTAGCGCTTGACAGAAATACAAAACAGGATCCATTCATCCAGACTCTAATCAAATATGAAATCTTGACTGATAATATTTTCTGTTTCTCAAGACTTCTATACAATAAGAAGTCGAGTGTGAGCTCCAGAATGATGTCAGTGCTAGCTCTTCGCGATTCTCCTTCAAAAGTTTGACTGTTTAGAGTTCGAAACTTCAGCATGTACAGTATTTTGGCCATTTTATAGCCTTCTGACAAGAGACCTACAAAACCTAGTTTACAAAATCCTGCAGTTTTTCGAAAGGGTCTTCAGAAACCTTCCATCACAAAAATGACTTTCGATTTTTGCGACAGTATAATCATGTTAACGAATAAAAGTAACCATATGCGGCAGTAACCGAGCCGTTCTGATGTTTTTCGAATAAATTTTGAATTTTTTAATATTAATTGTAAATAGCCCAGGAATCGGAATTCTCATAAACTCGGTTTTCATTTCGATTTTTAACCCTTTTACAAAAACAAATATTGCCATAAGGTTCAGCGTGGTCGACTACGTATGTTCCATCCATTGCAACACTACCTAAAGTCACTGGGTACTACTCCTGAGACTCCAAGGAAACCATATATCACGCTCAAACCACCGAAAATCAAGGTTTTTCATGACTCTCATTTTGAAAAGGACACTTTGACTTATGTGTGCATGAAGGAAACGAAAGTATTCGTGCTTGAAGTTTCTGAGCGGTGCGGAAGATTTACAAGAGTTTTACAAAGATCTCATCAAAAACCTAGTATAAAAAAACATTTTCCAACTGATACATTACAAGCACGAAATCGCAGCTGTTGTGGCGTTATATCGCTCAATGCACTATTCTATTATAAAATTACAAATAAAAGAAAAGAGAAGACAGAAAAGAATGATAAGCAAATAAATGAAGCAAAAAGATGACAAGGATGATATACCGCCTAAGTTTCATCACGTTTGGACCGCAAGGAGCTTTTCGTAAAAAATTTATATTGTACAGTTGTAGATCTCATTGCGACCTTCCCGAACACTAATAAATATTGCTTAAAATTTAAGGCTTTTATACGTCTAAATATGGAGTAGAACACACTTAAGCAGTGCATGCGCAGGATGGGGATAAGAGCACCTCCAAATTCGCATTTAAACAGTTTGGTCCAGTTCTTTGTATTTGAATTTATAATTTAAGTGTTCGATTCCATCATTTATGTAGTGTTATTTGTACAAAAGCTTTTCTTCTGTTGTTCTCCTCTACTAGAAAAAGCTGAATATGTTCAATGGACACAAGCAGCCTTTTAAAGTAGAAACGATTGAAAAAATCATCTCTATCATCCTACATCAAAAACTCATTTCGGTCGATTGCAGTAAACCCCCTTTTTATATAGGGTA
Source organism: Didymodactylos carnosus (assembly GCA_905250885.1). Classification (NCBI taxonomy): domain Eukaryota; kingdom Metazoa; phylum Rotifera; class Eurotatoria; order Philodinida; family Philodinidae; genus Didymodactylos; species Didymodactylos carnosus. The sequence continues at coordinate 17,812 of CAJNOQ010001586.1, read as the reverse complement.
CTTTTTGAGAAAATTCTGCCTTTCTTGCAGGACATAATGGAAGCCCACTGGGCTTCTAATGTGGACGAGGGTTTATATGTTGCGTCCGGTCCGTTCTTGGAAGTTCTATGAATCCTTTTTTACGCATCATTCATTCTATTTCTTCGTTGTTTGAATTGAATGCATCTGACTGTTTTTGACCGACAAGAAAACAGTGCAGTTATTCAACAATGGTAGAGGCAAACTACACAAAAATGCTTCTGAACTAACTACCTTTACTGCGCAGCTTGATCTTTTCCTACACAAATATCTTAACAATTTGAATACGACATTTGTAATCAGAGTAGCCGAATGTTTGTGCGCCTTTATTAATTGGTGTGATTTGATGAGAAAAGCTTTCTCCGTATTCTTCGGAGTACCAGTGATCGAAATTAGAATTTGACGATACTAAGTGAGGTCAAAGTAAATTAGATATTCTTCTCACACATTTAATATCAAAAGCTGCCCTGTTTAAAACTAAAAATTTCTTGTGTTTTCGCTTTAGTCAATTAACTATCATTTAAGGAACTATAACTGCAACAACTACGACAGCTGGACCAGTTACCTCTGCTTTTTGGTCATTTGATAATACAACACAAGATTTGTACAATGTTTACAATGGTCAGTTAGTTAGTGGTGCTACATATTACACATCACCAAGTAATAATCAAGCAGCAACACCAGTTGGGGGAGTTGGTCAAACACTCTATTTAACAGCATCATTAAATCAATCTGTGATAATTCGTAGTCCATTTTTTAATTTATCCTACACAAGTTTTACATTAGAAGCATGGATATATCCAGTGTCACTGTCTGGTGATAATGATATATTTGGTCAATGTGAAAGTACTACAGGAGTCAATTTATGTCTTTATATGATATTACGTAGTTCTCGTTTATTTATGGGTTTTTCACCTAATTATTTATCAGGTGTAACAATTATTTCAACCAATACATGGTCGCATGTTGCTTATGTTTACAATTATGCCACAGGACAACAATTAATGTATTTAAACGGTTATTTAGATATAGCCCAATCTAATGTCGACCCATATCAAGGCCAAAATGGATCAATCACCATCGGAAGATCATCTATTTTACGTGGTTCTAATTTTTTCGATGGTTATATCGATAATCTTGCACTAACAACACGCGCAAAATCATCAACAGAAATATTAAATGATGCAACATTAAAATTTTATTTTTCATTTGATAATCCAACCCCATCGTTAGACGGTAGCTCAAATAGTCTCAATGGAACGATATCAAACGCTGCCACAGTTAGGGGACGAGTTAATGAAGCATTGAGATTTAATGGTGCATCATCGTACTTTCAAATGTACGGTTTTTATCAATGGGGCTTTACAACAGCAAAACCATTTTCAATAGCATTGTGGGTTAATCCTGTGTTACTTGTTGGTGGTGTATTAGTTCATATGTCCGATTCAGCCACTGTTAGTTATGGTCATTGTTTAATTTTGATGGGCTTAACATCGGGTGGACAAATTATGTTACAAGCATGGTATTCAAACTATCCATCGGTTGTTGGTCCACAGTTATCTGTAAATACATGGACACATATTGTTTATACATACAGTTCAACAAATGGTGTTCAACTATATGTTAATGGTATATTCTCAGGTTCAACTTCGTCACCATCGTTCTCTAGTAGTGGCTATGTTAATTATATTAATGTTGGATCGAATTTAGGTTGTTGTGGTTGCGTTAATATACCTGGCACTGTATTTCAAGGTTCACTTGATGAATTATATGTTTATAAAAGAGAACTAACGTCAACTGAAGTATCAGCATTAGCTAATCCATAAAAAAATTGCATTAAACTGTTTGCCGACTGTGATAGATAGATTCGTGCTATAATCAACATCCCGTACTTCTCACACATTAGTTGAGTTTTGGGTGTAGTGGTCTTCGATGTATTTTCTTCTATTTTTACATCAAAAAATGATTTATGTACTTATTTTGACTTCAGTCCAAATAAAACAGATATCAAACATGTTTCTTGACATTTCTGCTGTGTTACGTGGATTCTTTTCTACAATATCATATACTTTTCATGATGCGAAACTACATATCTGTGACTATAGTACGTAATAGAGTACATCTTGATAGTCTGACATAATTTTTGGATGAATTTTGACTGAATTATGAACATTTTACTTTTATTGAAAAATAGGCAAAAATGGGTTATTGAGACAAAACCGACTCAGATGATCTTACTGGCTCAGAAGCTGAGGCAGACACTACCTTAGTAGTAGAACCTTCCAAGTCTGCGCTTAGAAATCATGCGATTCGTTCTAAACATCAAATTAATTGGATTGAATGGAGAATTCTATCGAAAGACAAAAAGATTATCGATCAAAAGTACGTGAATCTCTTCTTATTGTGGCACATGATCCTTCATTAAACAGAATAGTGTCTTCGGTGCCACTAATTGTGTATCCTGAGGGACTGCTAAAAGTGAAGATTAAATCGTGAAGTACTATGTTCTTCGCTTATGACTTTTTACTGAAAAGAGCCAGCGACCTGCGGTTTTTAGCAATCGAAAGAGGACATCAGAGGACACATACCTATGGGAAAATAAAAGATTTCCAAAATAACTTTCTGAGTTATTATCAACTGGGAAGGCTTGGAAAAACAGCGCGTTATTCGAGAAAAATTTGTTTTTTATTGTTTTCACCGGTTTTGTAGAGCGAGAGGTCTCCTTTCGAATGGTATCCAGGCAACCCCAAAGCGTTTCCTTCCTCGTCGAGTTATAAGCGTTCCAAAATCGGCTGATTTTTCGAAGACTTCGGCTTTTTTGAACTAAAAAATGTCGACATATAGGTAATCGGGTACGCTGATCATCGTGGTGATGTTAGTTTTCGGTTTGGAGATGAAAAAAATTGAGTTAATTGAGATTTTCAGAAAATCGCATATTTTCCCTAAGCGCACGGAAAACTCACTTTTTTAAAAAATGCAGTTTAAGCATTTTTGTTTACTCTAAACGGAAAACTAACATCACCACGATGATCAGCGTACTTGATTACCTATGTGTCGACATTTTTTAGTTCAAAAAAAGCCGAAGTCTTCGAAAAATCAGCCCATTTTGAAACGCTTATAACTCGACGAGGAAGGAAAAGTTTTGGGGTTACTTGGATACCATTCGAAAGGAGACCTCTCGCTCTACAAAACTAGTGAAAACAATAAAAAACAAATTTTTCTCGAATAACGCTCTGTTTTTCCAAACCTTCTCTGTTGATAATAACCTAGAAAGTTATTTTGGAAATCTTTTATTTTCTCATAAGTTTGGGTCCCTGATGTCCTCTTTCGATTGCCGAAAAGCGCAGCTCGCTAGCTCTTTTCATTAAAAAGCTATAAGCGTTTTGGCGAGTAGCTTGTTTTCAAAAAACCGATTGATTTGACGAAACACCAATGATAAAAATATTTTACCAAGACAAGTGTCATGTGGATGTGTGAAATGATAGATGAAGTTGATGACAATAATGTGCGAATAACAGTACACTGATTAACATTTTCTCAGTGTTTTACTTCAGCAATGTTGTCCACATTGTATGATATCCGTCTTTTCAATTTATGTACAGAAGATGATATGAAAAGAGCTTATTGTATACTTTCGGAGGATACCTTTTCAGTGGATGATTGTTACACAACAAATGCAGTTGATCTAGATCTAAGAGGCACATATCAAGTCAGTGGAAGAATTCTGCAATTAAACAATGCATCAATAATCAACCCGTTAATGAAATGAAAATTTCACATATATTTTTATCACAATGCTATTGCTAACGCATGGCTGTAGCAATATACTGTCACCAGTATCATTTATAATAGTTTAATTTATGGTCCGATTGAACCGAAAAAGAAATTTTAGAATAAGTAAAAATTTATGTTTGAAATTATTAGAGATATTATGTTACCTCCTTATTATATAAAACCAGTCGACCTGGTTTAGTTTTACAGCAGCTAATTCATATATTTTTCTTATTTTCTGATTGTCGACCGTTCGGATGATATTCATCCATTATCAAAGCGGTGTTACAGTACAATACAAACAAAATAAAACGAGATATAGTACACTTCATACAGTACAGAACGGAGAGAAATTTTACATTTTTCTTTCTCGAAGAAATTCGAGAACAAAAATACTTCTTAACCGTATGTCAGAAATGAGTATTGTGCAATACTTGTTTTTGACATTTCCACCCCCGATGTCTAGCATACAGTCCATTCATGATTTAATCTTCACTTTTAGCAGTCCCTCAGGATACACAATTAGTGGCACCGAAGACACTATTCTGTTTAATGAAGGATCATGTGCCACAATAAGAAGAGATTCACGTACTTTTGATCGATAATCTTTTTGTCTTTCGATAGAATTCTCCATTCAATCCAATTAATTTGATGTTTAGAACGAATCGCATGATTTCTAAGCGCAGACTTGGAAGGTTCTACTACTAAGGTAGTGTCTACCTCAGCTTCTGAGCCGGTTTTGTTCTCAGTGTAATTAGCAATTTTCTCTTCATTTCTTTTAAAACGTCGTAAACGCAATTTAATGTTGAAATCGACATCTGTTGTCGTAACTGAGGAGCACCGTGTTCTTTGAATCTAGTAAATTCTCTTCGGACATTTACTTCCTTCTTGTTGTCAGAACTGAAGACTTAACATCAAAACGTAATAAAAAGGTTTTGTATCATATTTTGCTATTGAAAAATAATCAAACATTTTATTTTTGATAAAATAGCTAGCTATTTTGCACATAACTGTCAAAAATATTTCTCTAGCTAAATATTTTTTTTTGGGATAAATGAAATAAATCATATAGAGTTAGAGCTTGATGTGAGAGTTATTTCATTCTACATTTTGCTAGTTGTGACGTTAGTCTAATAGATTTAAATTTAAAAAATTTAAAGATTCCTGAATCAAATCCTTCAGAATTAGTGCCAAAGACCTGTCTGCTGTCGTGAATTTTGAATACTAAATTTTATGATTTTTTACGAAATGTGGTTGTTTAATGAGCATTCCGATATCCAATTTGCTAGATAACATTTTGAAATCGAGTAGATCAATGAAACATAATAGAAAAACGACATAACTCTTTTTAACCTGTTTGTCCATGCTTCGTTGGAAAATGTTCCTGATTCATCACTTTTGAATTAACTCTTGACGTTTATATATCAAATGAAAGGACTTCAAACGGGCTACGTTCTGATGGAAAACTTAAAGAAAAAGATCAAAAATATATTGAGGAAAATGCCAAACAAGTTTGTGCAGAAACTTATGAACCACTCGTATTTTGTCGGTTATGTGGGCAGCTTTCTACAAAATATCTTGATTGCTGCACTCAGTTATTGCTGATGTTTAAAGTGTTTAAAAGGTTTCAATGTTATTTGTGCAGAAATTGAAATATTCAAAAAAGTTCAAAATTGCAAAAAAAAATCGAAGATCGATTATTTTTTTGCGACCTTTGTGTGTTTTTGATATTTTTTCTATATATAACATTAAACCTTTTTTAACACTTTACCTTCGTAGAGCCAACCTTTCTCTACAAAATGAGATATTCTGCAGTTCTGAGAGATTTACTGTAACCAAGTCGAAACGGTTTTCTTGAATGCCCCAACATCGATTATTAATCGGTGCATCCCTACGTTCTGAAAACCTCCATATCCTCTCGATGAGGATCAAATAACGTTGGATCCTGATTGTAGGTACTGTGGTCTATCTGATGACGTGTTTAGCTTAATATCGACTATCTCAAAACGTAGAAAACGGTTTTTCTATAATTTAAAACGCCTCAGAACTCTCTGCGATTTTCAATTTCGGAGTTATAGTTGAAACAAAATCAGCAAAAAGAGTAACGCTGTGACATCTCTGGCATAGGAGTTACATGGACAAGTTATGAGTATGTGAGTATATAGAACATCGTATCGTTTCGAATAAAAGCCTTCTTTTAGTTGCTCATTTTCGAAGAAGAACAAAACGTACTCGGATTTTTTAATTACAGAAGGTTATTTTAAGGGGCTTCAGCAGACTTCATGGGATTTCAATAGATTCTATAGGACTTTAGTGGACTTCAAGACTTCAGAGGACGTCGAAGTACTGAAGTTCGCTTTTTCTCCTTTGGATTATGGAGCATCTTATTACAAGCGGAAAGGTTTTCGAGAAGTTCTTTGAAAACCGATTTTCCAGAGGATCTTTAGAAAACCTGCGCAGAACGAAGCTATTGACTTTTTTACGTCAATAGATACAAGAAAGTGTCCTCTTCAAAATGCGATCTAAGCAATTGCTTGAAAATCTTTGACTTGGTCAGACCGTCAATTTTGCCATATATGAATATCCGCACTTTCTCAAAACTTATCGCGTCAAACTCAGCGTAAAAAGAAAGGTATAGTCTGTTTATTTTTCGAAAACGAAAGTTGTCATTACTTGTAGGTCTACGAAATGTAGTAAGTCAATTGTTGTTGGCTCTCTCTTTGACAGACCGAAAAAAACGGAAGACAGTAATCTCTCAACAATAAAGTTCATCAGAAATTAGATAAACCATGTTAAACTTTTACTAATAGAAGTACAATGTTTCTGCATCCAACACTGAGCTTTAAAACCGCAGAGAGAAACCAGTAATAGGCCGCTTCAATTTTTCTACCCATGTAGACACCTTTCAGAGAATTTCCGTTAAACATTAAAATAACGCAAAAAAGAACGACTTGCGTATGAAATGTTGTAAAAAGGTCAACTACCACAGAATTCTGGATAATTTTTTTGTAGAATATGCAGAATTTTGCAGTAATTTCGCCTTCATAACAATTTTTTGCGTTACACGATTATATTTTTGCATTTTCCCTTGACTTTAGTCTAAGGTCTTAGTTGTCTGTGTGTGTGTGTGCGTGTGTGTGCGTGTGTGCAAAATATGGAAAAATGGCTGTCAGATATTCTATAGATAAGCGAATCACAGGAGATAGAAATAGAAAATTATTTTTTACATAAGAGAGAAAATATTCAAAGAGAACATCTGAAATATGTACTGATGCAGAGAGGTAAACAGCTAAGCAAACGTTTTCTGTAGGCCGGAGGTAGATGTTGCCAGATAGCAGTCGACTGTGACAATACAAAAAAAGTGGTATACGGGTAATAAAATTGACATTGTATACATAATCTATTATAACAAATCGATTAGAAATACTTCGAACCTCGCTGGGATCTGCAGAGGGTGTGCAGAAAACCTTTTAGCTTTATATTACATTAGATGGTTTTTCGGTGGAATCAGAGAAGTTCATAGCATTTCTCATCTATACTGGTTGCGAATGCCAACAGAAGGGAAGCGTGAGGATTGTTTTAAATTCATAAATAGTTTTAGATCTCTTGAGATTTTTGCTCTTTATATTCATATTAGATTCCGAACCTTACACATGAAAACAGAAAAAGTCCAGAAGATGTCTTAGGCAGGTTTCCAGCGAGCGCCGACCGAAGATAGGTGTGAGCATTGTTTTGAATGCAGAAATATGTTTAGACCTCTACAGATTTTTGATTTATATATTTATATCAGATTACGAACCTTATACATAAAAAAAGAAAAAAAATCCAGAAGATGCCTTAGTTAGGGCCCCAGCGAGCGCCGACCGAAGGGAGGCGTGAGCATTCTGTTCGATTTATAAGTCACCAAAGGACGTTCGCTTGCGCAGATCCAACTTAATAAAGTCAAGGGATCGAGCAAGTGGAGACGAGAGCTACTTTGTTTTTTTGCGTGATTCACGGAAAAAACGTTTTGGTTTTGACGATATTGGTAGAGACATTCACCTATTATTGCGGCTTTTATATGTTATTCAGATAGGCAGCAGTTATTTTCAAAGTGTAAAGATCTTGGTAAAGGTATTAATAAACAAGCTTTTATAAATGAGCATTTATCATCGTTAAATCATCAACTGTTTATTTATGCTTGTCGTCATCTGGATAAAAACAAAGTTTTCACACGGAATGGGAGCGTCACGCTCCCATTCCGTGTGAAAACTTTCTTTTAACAAGTTTGAAAACTTTTTAAAACTTTTGTTTTCTTACCTTGATACAGCATTAGTAATGCTGTATCAAGGTCAAGGTAATAATTTACATTTACCATTGTTCGACGTAGTCAGTCGTCTTAAACAGTCTTTAAGACTGTTTAAGACGAGTGACTACGTCGAACAATGACTACATCGAACATCCAGTTCGATGTTAAAACACAAATACTACGTAAAACTAAAATAACGCGGACTATTTATGGTTATAAAGCCGCAAACTGGGAGCTGTTGAACAATATTTGTAGTGGGGTCCCATTCGATACTCTCTTAAAAAATTATAATAATATTGGTGAAAAACCAGGTGCAGTTGAAGAGGTTCTTCTTGAACAGGTCAATCGGGTAATACCGCACAAAGTCATTACTCTAAAGCCAAGGGATAAAATTTAGTTCTCTGATGACATTCGTGTCTTACATAAAGATAAAGTAGGAATGTATCGTAAAATGATTAGTAAATCCACATTAGTTAGTAAAAATAACTATGAACAATCTGCTGTCAAATTTTATAAAGCATGTGTTCAGGCGAAAGTAGATTTCTATAATAAAATAAATCATAAAGTGTCAGTTTCGTCCAAAAATTGGTGGTCACTTGTTAAACATACAATGGGTCGTGATCGTACGACAGTAATTTCAGCATTAAAAGATAAAAACGGAGATGTCAAGGTAGATATTCAGAGTAAAGTTGAAATTCTAAATGCACATTTTGCATATATTTGCACATGCAGTGGTTCCTCCAATTTCTTCTTTGCTGCTGATAAGTTACCACTCGCTTCATCCCGTTCAAGTGTATTTACGGCTATGTATAGAGATGTCAAAAAAGCTTTGCAAAGATTGAATTGTAATAAATGAACAGCTCCTACAGTAACCAATAGAATGCTGACATTTCTTGAACCCTCTATAACACAGTGTTTAATACATCTCATTCGTGAATCATTCAACACGACATTCTTTCCAGATCACTGGAAAGACGGCTATGTGAATGCTTTGTTTAAGTCAGGAGATTCTCTTGATCCTACCAACTATCGACCAATAACGCTTTTGCCTGCGATCTCGAAAATAAACTGTTGTCTGTTTTTCAGTCAGGTTTTACTAAGAAAAACTCTACAACTAATCTTTTACTTGACGTAATTCATAAAATAAATGTAGGTGTAGAAAACAACAACTTTGTTCGCTCAAGTCTCTTAGACTTTCAATTCCGATTTTTCGTTCCTGATTCAGAAAAAATGTACTTTCTCAGGAACGAAACAAATTTTAGAAAAAGCGATACGTATTTTTGTAGTACAAAGCAAGACAGATCGAATGGAGCAAGAATCAGAACTGCGTCTCTTAGCACAAAAAGCTAGTTAACTTTTTGCGGCGAGGCCTTTGATTTGGAGCTATGTTTATAAACGAATTTTTCCTGCAATGGCATTACATATGGAAACCTTCGAAAACACATGTCTTAATGCAATTTTCAGTGCAGAAGTCGAAAAACAACGTTTGGAAGCTTCAGAATGCAAAGGAGCGAAAATATTCAACTTTTCGAAACACGAAGGTTTTTCGCGACTTTGAGACTCTCCCAGTACTTCGAAAACGTGCACTGGGAAGGCTAGAAAAATGATATTATTGATCAGCGAGAAATTCTCTATCGAATGGTGTATAAGAAAACCAAAAATAAAATAGTGCTCGAACTTCGAATTAGCGGCGCCTTATATAAACCTCGATTCTTCTCTCTACGTCACAAAACCGTTGACGAGTATCGAGATGAAACAAGTTTTATAGGTATGATCGAGAAAAATCGTGATACATATGTTTTTCATCATTCAGAGGACACAAAAAATTGTGACGGTGCTTGCAGAACACATACGAAAAGGTTTTAAGGAGACAGCGTCGTTCGGAGTTTAATGTTTGTTTTTTTACAAAAATGTTAAAAATGAATAGTTTTGAAAACGTGACTTTTCAATCAACGAGGTTGAGAGACTTTTTCCTGAAGGTTCGGTCAGCTTTAATACCGAGGTATTTGTAACTCCATGTCTTATGCTGATAAACAACAACAGTTTTCTTTGAAGGAGACAAGAAAAAGAAAATGAGATTTCTCAGGCAGTAATAAGAGAAAAAGGTTTGATGAAACTTAGGTAAGCCACAAAATTCGTAGCGCATATTAATTTTTTCAAAAGAGTGCTGTTTATGCTATCTGGAAAAAGAACGGAGAATAAAACCTATATTTTCTTGATTTAACAGGTCTGTATATATCTTCTTTCCTATCAATTGATGGAACCATATCAGAAATATCTAAACTACTATCGATCCCAAAATATAATGCAGGTTGTGATTTTTTGAATAACTCAAAAATGGTGATAGATAGAGACTTGCGGTTTTCACCTGAAGCTCTATTTTTACAAGCGAAACTGCTTTCTGGAATTATTAGAAAGATCGGTTTTTCAGCTGTTTGGCTAACTAGTTCAGATCTCTAGAAACAGACATAGAAATCTATTGATTTTTTGTATAGGTAGATACCTAAAGTTTCATCTACAAAACTGGAACTAAGGGCCATCTCCAGAAATCATGGTTTAGGCGCTATGAACATTTTTCCCGAAGGGCTAGGAGTCCTTCACCAGTACACCAGCACGTTTGAGACTATCAGAAATGAATGAAAACATAATTTATCGACTATGCTGAGTTGCGTGGTAATGTTTGTTTTTAGAAGAAAATTTTAGAATCTAGTGAAACCTAAGTTTTACGAAAACTAGTTTTTTCCGGCTGTTTTCAGCTAATATTAAAAAGTTCATAACTCACTTAAAATACATCAGAGCCAGTTAAAAACTTCAGGATATGGTTATATTTGTCCACCAAACATCATTATAGAAGCGAGGAATTTGAAAAAGCAATATTTATTTAGCGGTTTTCTAGAAGCCTTTGCAGAAAACTACAGAGTTCTCTAGATTCCTTTTTGTAGATTTTTTTATACATAGAATATAAAATAGTTGAGATACTGTACATCCTGAAGTTTTCAACTGACTCTGATGTATTTTGAGTGAGTTATGAATATTTTAATATTAGCTGGAAACAGCCGGAAAGACTAGTTTTCGTAAAACTTAGGTTTCACTAGGTTCTAAAATTTTCTTCTAAAACCAAACATTGCTACAAGATTCGGCATTGTCGATAACCTAAGTTTTCACTATACTTTCATTCATTTCGAAAAAATATATATCACGCCTTTTCTCCATCGTACCCGTAAAAAAAACTTTTCATGTAGTACTTAGAAAAATTTTCGCCACTTAGTATGGTCTACCGTCTTTCTCTTTATTAATAAAATAAACTTCATATTACAAAAGGGGCTATGCATAACATCTAATCATCAAAGAGCCATTTTACTGCATCGACAAATTCCCTTCGCCAGAACCATTCTGAATGTTCTCCATCATCCTTATCAATTGATTTGACTTCTTTATTTGTGTACTGTTTAGTGTCAACGAGTAATCGAACCATTCGTTGCATATCAGGAATCATTGTCATACTCTCTTTTGCTCCACAGACAAAGTACAACTTTGGATTTATATCAAACAAATTAAACATTTTTTCTGCATATGTATAAATCTCATCACTGAACGAGAATGACGGGGAAAAAACGCCTACACGTCCAAATATGTGCGGATAACGAGCGGCTGCATAAAAGCTCACTAGACCACCAAGTGAACTTCCTAGAATGGCTGTATTTTGACGTTCAGGTTTTGTTCGGAAACGCATATCAATGTACGGTTTCAGGTGATGGACGATGAATTTCAAATATTTATCAGCATGTCCTCCACCTCGAGTAGAACTCGGGAAAGGTGTTAGCTCGTTCAATCTTTCACTCCCTCCATTATCGATCCCGACAACAATCACTCCATTTCCAATCGAAGATGACGTTCTGTTGAACAGCTGATCTAACGTTTCATCGATTCCCCATTCTCCAGAATATGAGTAGACCTGATCAAAAAGATTCTGACCATCATGAGCATAAATAACAGGATAATTTTTTGACATTTTGTAATAATCAAGCGGCAGATAAATCCAGATGCGGCGAGTGCGGTTAAAGTTTGGTAACATTGAGAAGGACGAGTCTAACACAAAAACTTGCTGAGATGCCGTATGCTTTCCATTACCATCTGACCAATTTTCCACGGTCAAATTCACTACCATGGTATTACTCGTCACCTACCGTAAAACAATGTGCAGTAGGAAATATGAAGAATTTGGAAATATTTCTACCTGTAGCTCTCTATTCGACTTTTGAGCACCATTCGTCAGAGTCTCCACAACACTCCATGATCCTCTAGTTATTTTATATTGATATACACCCAACGGTAACTCAGCATTCAAATAGTAGGTTGTCTCATTCTTTCTTAACTGGTAATTTCCATCATCTGGTGACCAACTATTAAATGTTCCAGCGATAAACAAATTGTCGTTGATAGGGGTGTAAAATCGAGGAACGTCAGTAATACAAAAATGAACGGTTGCGCCTTCGATGCTTTTTAATAGTGCACATATAAACACCCACAGGCGTACGCGTTTACTATACATTCTTCCTAAATAATGTAACGAATGAAGTATAATATTCTTTTCTGTTGGATGATATCAACAATAGTTAAGGATTAGTAAAATGATATTTGCTTTTGAAAGCAAAAACACTAAGTGCCTATAATAATAGAGAAAAATGGCTATTGTCGATACTCAATCCTTGATAATTTGAGACTAAGTTTGACACAAACACGGGCTTGAAACATGGTTTGTGGTGATAGATATAATACCTTTTACCGAATATCGGTGTAAGTGCAAATGTGTGCAAACATTAATCATCGTAGATTTTTTGAGTCCGTTTCTCTTATGTGATCGAAAATTCAAGATTTTGTAATTACTGTCATTTTCAAAATAGAACGACTGTGAACGAATTGTGCGACTGTGAGTTGAATAATTACGAGACTTCAATAGCTGCGGATCTGCCGTTTTCACCATCGTGTAGCCAAGTCCTTGGGACATAGATATACATGAAAAAAAATGTTTTGATAGGATTTTGCGAGGTTTTCTAGAAGGATCTCTGGAAAACCAGGTGCGCAAAGATAGAAAGTTTGATGAAATTTCGATTTTGGAGTATTCTTTCGATAGCCCAAAGAGTTTTGTACATTTCTACATAGCCCCCGCATTTTCCTGACCTTGCAAACGAGCGCTAGACCCAATATACAAAACCCACCAAAACGCATTTTTCAGTTAATTAAAAAAAAAATTCTTAGGAAAACAGACATTACGCATCGATATATAGGTTTTAGGACACGCCGATCATCGTGGCAGGGTTCCTTTTATGCTAGTGGGATTGAAAGCCATCAATTTAAGCTTGGCTCTATCAAATGCCGTAACTACAGTTTCCATTAGCGGCCTTGATGACTAGACAGGAAGACTAGACAGGAAATGATATCTTAATTAATATTACAGACTGTGATAGATGTTAGAGTGTATCCATTACCCAGACATCGGCACGCGTTGCATCTTCTCTTCTGTTTGGTGGTCTCGGCTTCTGCTATGCTCTGTCGCATCGCACATGCAGTCCATTGTGGTCACACGCCGGTGGTGCCCGTTGCATCATCCTCTGCTTTGTTCTGTTGCAACTCATATATAGTCCAGGATTGTCTTATTTCATTCGTGCTATATATAGTGGCGATTTCTTTGCAATAAATCACTACGCTACAGCCACCACCGCCCTCCATCTGATCTTCCTAGTTAGTCACGCTCTCGCTGGGTGCATCCGCTCACAATAGATCATTCACTATCACACACAACTTTGAGTGATCATGCCGAAAGGTAACGAATTCTCAGTTGATCAAAAGACGATTTTCTTCCGTGTCATCGACTTCGTTGAACGCGAGAAGGAGGGCTCAATTATTCCGCTAAACAACACGATGGCTCGACTTCATACTCAGAATTAGTGAAACCTCGCTGAGCAATTTGAAACGGGAGCTAGCCGAGCAGCGACAACAGCATCAACAGCAGATGGAAAATGAGGCTATCCGCCCGCGCCGTCGAATGACGTCTGAAAGGGTATCCACGAAAGACCATCGCAAGCGACGGTATTCGGAAATGGCTTCGAAAATTCTTCTTGATATCTCATCTCCCATGCCGCCGATGAAGATTGGAAAGTCGGAACGTCCGACTGCGATCCTCAGCGAGTTGGCCGAAGACACAATTCAATATCACTTTCATCTTCTTCTCGCCGAAAGAAATATCCACCAATTGCCACTTTGCTTGCGTGTATTCACGATGAACATCCTGACTTTCCGGTCCAGTCTGAGACGAGTCTGTGGCGCCATTTGAGAAGACTTGGCTTTGTCTGCCATCCTCAATCCAGTCGAATTGGCGTAGTCCCAGCTCAAAGATTACGTCCGCTCCAACAATACGTTCTTCCGTCTGAATGACAATCGCTCTCTTTCCAAAGAGTACATTGCTGTTCTTGACAGTGAAACTGCTTGCCGCTTCATTGACCACTTTCGAACAGCGGAAGAAAAGTTCCGCGCCGCCGATGCCTTTCTGGAAGAGACAATAGAACCAGAACTTGTCGCAGACCATGATTAAGATCTGAATCCTAATCTGGACACTGACTCATCATACGAAAACTACGATATCGATACCTGAACTTCCTGTTAGTTCATCCTTAACTAGTTTGTGGAAATACTTTCAATAAACCACGCTTATTATACGGCATTATATAACTGATGCTGGCGGTCATGGATCGTCTCACACAAGATAGCAGGAAAATACAAATCCAGCAATTGATAGAGCCAAGCTTAAATTGATGGCTTTCAATCCCACTAGCATAAAAGGAACCCTGCCACGATGATCGGCGTGACCTAAAACCTATATATCGATGCGTAATGTCTGTTTTCCTAAGAATTTTTTTTTTAATTAACTGAAAAATGCGTTTTGGTGGGTTTTGTATATTGGGTCTAGCGCTCGTTTGCAAGGTCAGGAAAATGCGGGGGCTATGTAGAAATGTACAAAACTCTTTGGGCTATCGAAAGAATACTCCAAAATCGAAATTTCATCAAACTTTCTATCTTTGCGCACCTGGTTTTCCAGAGATCCTTCTAGAAAACCTCGCAAAATCCTATCAAAACATTTTTTTTCATGTATATCTATGTCCCAAGGACTTGGCTACACGATGGTGAAAACGGCAGATCTCTCGGAATTATTCAACTCACAGTCGCGCACATTTTATTTTGAAAACGACAGTAGTAGCTTTTTGACTTAGAGAAAGAAGTGCAATAGCTTTAGTTTTTATGCATCGGTAGCAGTTAATTATCCTTTCAAATGAAGAGCTTTTATTATACCAATCATGTTTTTCTCTATCTTTCTCTCGAACAAATGGAGCTAATCTAACAAAATGAAAACTCACAACAAGAAAACCATACATAAGCTGGATTAACATACAAAAACAACGACAATGTCTAAAGCGTAATGCGCAATAATAATAAAAAATACTCAGAAAAAGCAGTTTTCTTTGAATGGCAAGTAACGCTCGCTAGCCCACTCACTCTCCACCAGGATGGTTCAGGATGGTTCAGCTGGTGGTCTAGTATTCATTGTACTATCGGTCATCCGTAACGTTTTTTTGCTACGTAACAGTTTTTCACACTGTTGATCACTCCCTGCTTATATATGCAAGGTGACTTTAAGGACTTATATCTGCGCACGACCTTCAGTTACTTTGAATGAAAGACAACGCTCACACCTCCCTTAGGTCGGTGTTCGCTAGAGGACTATCCACAATATGTGTGGGTGTATGTCCTTCACACTGCGTTGAAAAGCCAGTGGGCCTTATTTGTACGAATCAGTGTTCGGTCTCGGTATTTACCGAAGTTCGATATGTTCGGTATGAATACCGATACCGGTGCATACCTAGTTTTCACCGTATAGATGTGTAGAAAGAATAGAAGAACAGATTTTTGAAAACTATTTTCAACCCAGTTTTTAAGGATTTCTGGAAAGCTAGTTGTAAGTAAAAGTACATCTTGATATTCTGCAGTGGTAGGCATGAACTGATTTCGAATAATCGAAGCTTCGATTATTCGATTTTTAATCGAAACTTTTAATGAAAAGCGCCTAATAGAAATATGTCATGGAACTTGCGAATAAGCAAAAACATAGCACACTGGGGAACAATGTGGACATTTGGGAAAAAACGAAAGTAAGATTTACCAAAATTTAAATAGCAGGAATATACTTCAGCAGACGCTCTATCTCTTTGCCATTCGAAGCTTTTTTCTAAGTCCCATCATAAGTGAGAAAATCGCTAAGAAATTTTGTCGAAAAACATAGTGACAAAGATAGAAAATATCTTTTAACCAGAATACAACACGATATCTAGAAGTAAAATACACGGTTTAAAACTAGACCTTTCACTCTATCTACTCGTAAAAAGTGTTTTTTGTAGGACGCATTGTGTCAAAGGAAAAGAAACTAAGAGCAATAACTGATAATTTCAGTCCTGTTGCTTAGCAGGCAGCTTGCAAACTTAAATCAAACAATTTAGCAGTTTTCAAAAAGTTAAAAAGCTTCTAAGTACGAAGCTGTATGCACGACCATTTTAAATAAAAACGCCTTCTAAACATTTCACACGTCCCCACCCTGTTCGAACATGTTCAAACTAATCATAGCGTTTCAAACGCGTGCAGATGGCGTTTCGGTCGACCTGGGGTTGAATCAAGGGGGTAATAGAGGACTCCTGAAGTCCAGGAGTCCAAGAGCAAAGTGTTCATTTTTTGGAAAGTGATTCTCAAAAAAGAACACTTTGCTCTTGGACTTCTGGACTTCAGGAGTCCATGGGAGTCCAGGAGTCCATAGGAGTTCATAGGAGTCCAGAAGTCCGCTATTTCCCCTTGGGTTGAACATATCGTAACACAAACGCAATAAAACATCAATATTTTTTACCCAAACAGATGCAAGCAGTGTTGTTGAATCCTCGAAGCAAAATAAAGTATTAGAACCTTCTCAGAGTGTAAATGTTATTGACACATACAACGAACGTTGTGACGTTGTGTAGCCTTGCGCATAATTTACAAGACACTGTTGGCTATCTATTTATCTTCTTACAACCAAAAAGTAAAACTAAAGAAAAATAACTATCCTTTGTATATGCCTATGACAGAAAAGAAAGACTAACTAAAAAAGAATGGATAAAGCCTTATGTCAAGGTTATAGAATAACTTCTATCCCACCATGTTTTTCTTACAGATGTGTTGTTTTTAGTAATACTACTGAATATAAGTTGCAACGTTTTCAAAGCGCACAATACCATGCAGTATTAGCTGTTACGGATACTATGCGAGGAAACCATATTTGAAATAATACAATAAGACTTTGTAAAGAAGTCTTTTCTTGTTGTTCTTTTCGTCACCTTTTTCTTTCACCATTTCTAAGACTTAAAAGCAATCTGTATAATCTTGTTTTTGTGGACGTACGTGTTTAATTGGCCGTAATCATTTAATGTTTTTTTTGTGAAAAATTTTCAGTGGATGTAGTACATTTAACCCTTTGGGGACCGCTCACGCATATGTGCGTTTTGACGTTTTTTTTTATAAAATTACGTCATGTATTCTTTCCTTACCTCATATGTACTTTTCCATCTTCTATCTTCTTCGATGACGTCACATGTTCTTCCTTTACGTCATATGTATTGTTCGATTCTCTTCTATTACGTCATATGGATCTTTCTATTC